>BMAU01015982.1:0-55000 GCA_019973935.1 Trichonephila clavipes
TTGAGTTAGTTAGTAAATAAAGCTTCTATCTATCGCTACGGTCGGCTCGCTCGTTACTTTAAATGTGGTTTTACTTGGAATTTTTACCTGAACTTGTTACTATTTTGAATTCTGGGAACATCACGATTGCTCTGCTTGAGTGTGTGAATTGAGGTAAGCTTGACTATTTTCTTAATCGAAGAAGTTAAGCCTAAATTAATTATTGACGCCATTAAAGTAGCATCCCTGCCGGGATCAGAAGCGTGAGAGTTTTAAGAATATTTGTTAGAAATTTTGTGAATCAATAATATAAATTAATAATGACCGAAGACGCAGGAATTGTTACAAAAAAAGAAACGAGCCGTACTAAGAACCGCTGTAACAAATGCATTTCGCAGTTAGAAAAAGAATTACAAAAAACTGAACCGGATGATATAGCAGTCGAAGAATTGTTAGAACATTTAGAACAAAAGTTTGAATGTTTAAAGATTGTAGATAAAGAATGTGAACCCCTGTACTCACCTACAGAGATCGATAAAGAAATAGAAGCCGTAGAACAATATTTTGATAAAATCGTAACTTGGCGATTTGAGCAAGAAACAACTAGGAAAAAAATAATAAATTTAAGTCAGATTCTGACTCATTACTACAAAAACAACTGAAGAATCCAAAATTAATAGAACCAATGAAGGTAAAACTACCAAAATTAATTATTCCCAAATTTTATGGGAGGAAATTAATCAATGGCTCTCATTTTGAACTCTTTTAAAACCGCAATTCATGACAATAATTCTCTAAATTCGATTGACAAATTTACCTATTTAAAGGGTTTGTTAGGTTTCCTTCTGCTTTAGCGACAGTGGGTTTTGCCATCACGGCAGAAAATTATGAAAGCTGTAGAAATATTAAAAGATCGATTTGGAAGAAAAGATGCTATAATCAACTCTCATATGCAAAATTATTGAGTGTAACTCCGTTAAACGTTCGATGATACTAAAGTATTGCGACAATTTTGATATGTGTCAAACGCAAATAAGAAGTTTAAGAGTCTTTAGATGTTTTCATTTGAAAGTTTTAGTAATGTACTCTGTCCATTAATTTTGTTACTTACCCTCTGATTTAGTTCTCGAATTCAATAAAGAAACGAACGGCTCAAGTATAAACTTGACGAATTATTGAAATTTTGAATAAACAAATTAGCGCTAGAGAAAGAACTGAATCTTCAATTTCAACCCAATACATTCCGCACAGTCAAAGAATCCAACTTCGCTTCCAACCGATTCAAATCTGAAAATTATAAACATAACTCACAAAAAATTAATTCATCGTTTAAAAACGCGCCTGCTCCAACTGCGGCGAATTTTATGGCAAGTTCAAATGAGAAAAATGCGAATGAATCATGCCTTTTCTGTAACACAGTCCACACCAAACAGCGATTTGTCCTTGGGCGAAACAGAAACCTTTAAATAGACGAAAAAGATATTTTGATGAAAAACTGGGTGCTTGTTTTAAATGTCTCAATTTTGCTCATCATCTATCTCGAGATTGTAAAGTGAAATTAAACAATTTATGTTCTTTATGTGGAAAAAGACACCACGATATATTATGTTTTTCTAGCGATGACTCATCAAAAGAAAATAATGAAAAAAACTTAACTGATGAAAAATATTACACTTTCCAATAATTCTAAATCAACAGAAGTATTTTTGCAAACATTAATTTTGTGTATAAAAGGGGAAAAAGTAAGAACAATTCTCGATACCGGAAGTCAGAAGAGTTACGTAACTAAATTTATTGCCGAACAACTAAATTTAAAATGCGTGGGACAGGAAACAACAGTTCATGGACTCTTTGGGGGAATAGAACGTAATGAAAAACACAAAAAATATGTTGTGACCTTGAGTGATGTTTTTTAATTCCTATTTCTGTGAAGTAGAAGTAATGGATCAAAAGAATATGTACACCCATCCCAAAATTAAAGGATTCGGAATTGATTAATGAATTGAAGGAATATGGAATTTTCGTCAGTGACGCTTCCGGAAATGAGAATTGTTGCTTGTTTGAAAGGGAACCAAATGAAATACATATGTTATTAGGGGCAGACATAATAGGAAATTTGCTAATAGGAGACGAGGTCAAACATTTAAAGGGAGGATTAGTGGCTGTAAACACACATTTGGGCTGGACAGTTATGGGAAAAATGAAAATGGAAAAGGAAAGGCATTCCAATGTGCTTTTGTCTTTACATGTTAGTGACAACTGTATCAAAGATCTTTGGAGTTTAGATGTTCTCGGAATTAAAGATCCTTTTGAGAAAAAGACTAGAATTGAATTAGAAGAGGCTGCTAAAGATCATTTTGCAAGACATGTCACAAGAGATGCAGATGGGAGATATGTTGTTAGTTTACCTTGGATTCAAGGTCATCCATTTCTATCAAACTGTAGAAACGTGGCTGAAAGAAGATTGAAAAATTGTGTTAGATCCTTAGAACGTAGCAAGAATTTAGGAAAATATGAAGCAGTTTTCACAGTTGGCAGGACGAAGATATTATTGAAGAAGGTCAGAACGTTGCAGATAAGAAGAATGAACACTATCTACCGCACCATCCTGTATATAAAGATAATTCCACTACCAAAAATTAGACCGGTGTTTGATGGATCGGCGAAAAGAAAAGAATTCTTCTTCGATAAATGAATGTCTCCGAAAAAGGATCAAATATGGTAGAACTAATTCCAACAATCGTCAATAAATTTTGGCTCCGCAAGTTTGGCATAACAGCAGATATTGAGAAAGCCTTTTTGCAGATAGGTCTTCAAGAAAAGGATAGACCTTTTCTGAGATTTTTGTGGTGGGAGAATGGCGATAAGGAGAAACCAAGATTTATCAACATAAAGAGTTGTGTTCAGGATCACTAGCAGTCCTTTTCTTCTTGAGCGACTCTGGAATATCGTTTGAAACAGGTCTCAGGGCATCTGCAACTTACAGCGCAGAAGTTATTAGAATCGTTTTATGTGGATAACTGTTTGACGAGTGTAGATAATGCAGAAGACATAGAAAGATTTATGCTTGAATCTAAAGAAATTTTGAGCCTCGCCAAATTCAACCTACGTGGTTGGGTACATACAGGTGTTTCTGAAGCAGAAAAAGGTACTCTATTGGAAGAAGAGAAGAAAGTTCCTGTTTTGGGTTTAATTTGGAAGCCTGACAAAGACACATTATCTGTTAATTGGGAAGAAAACTCGAAAATCAATGAAATTCCAGTAACGAAACGCAAAATACTCTCAGCTGTGCACCGTATCTTTGACCCAATCGGGTTCACTTGTCCCTGTTACTTAGAACCAAAAATATTATTGCAAGAATGTTGGAAATTGGGAGTTTCTTGGGACACAGAATTACCTTTATCAATATCAAGAAAATTCGAAAGATGGAAGGAACATTTAAAATGCTTAAATAATTTAGAAATTCCTAGATGCATATCTAAGGAACTTTCCCCTAACAGTGATTTATCACTGCATGTATTTTGCGATGCAAGTAAGGCCGCCTACGCGAGTTGTGTATTTTTAAGAACTGAAGTTGGTGGAGCAATAACATGTCAACTTGTACAAGCCCGTGCTAGAGTTGCCTCAATAAAACCAATCACTATACCAAGATTAGAGCTTCTTGCATGTACTATTGGATCTAGACTCATAAATACTACGAAGATTGATTTAGGACTGGAGAATGTACCTATTTATTGCTGGTCGGACTCTGTAAATGCTCTTTATTGGATAAAGCGCAAAGAAAATTGGGGCACCTTTGTGAACAACAGGGTACAAGAAATACGTCGATTGACCAACCCCGAAGATTGGAAACATATTCAGGGATTCTGAATCCAGCTGACCTCCCTTCTAGAGGATGTGGTGTAGTAGAACTTATTGCATCGTTATGGTGGGAGGGTCCAAGTTGGCTGAACAAACCTCGTGAAGAATGGCCATTATCTGAAGCATGCCCGGATCGTGCAACAATTGATTCGGAAAGAAAGAGAACTGTTGCTTCTACAATCAATCATGAACCAAAAGAAATGGATTATCTTTCTGAAATTTCATCGTTTAAGAAGATAATAAGAGTCACAGCATGGATTTATCGATTTTACCATAATCTTAGAAAACAAAGGAATGGCAGAGACTTTGGAGAATTAATCACTCAAGAAACGGATGCAGCTGAAAGAAAAGTATTGAAAATAGTACAAAAACAAAGCTTTTCAAACGATACTAAATCATTAGTATCACAAATGCAAACTCTAGTAGATTCGGATGGAATAATCAGAATAAAATCGAAGATAATAATGAGAAAAGACGTTGAATCCATACGCTATCCTATAGTTCTTCCTTCCCGACATCCTATTGTGACGAAGTTGATTATACAAAAGCATATAGAACTTTACATGCTGGAGTACAAACAGTGATGTCTGCGTTGCGTGAAAATTATTGGATTTTAAAAAGCAGAAAAACTGTCAGGGAGAGTGTTGAGTGAATGCATCATCTGCAAAAGATTCACTGTTAGACCTCTCACAACATTTAGTCCACCACTACCTGAGGATAGAGTTAGAGAAGCACAGATTTTTGAAATAACTGGCGTGGACCTATGCGGACCACTTTTTCTAAGAGATCGGACAAAATCCTGGATTGTGCTGTTCACTTGTGCAGTTTTCGCGCAGTACATATGGAACTCGTTACCTCTTTGTCTACCGAGAGCTTCATACTCGCTCTCAGAAGATTTATTTCACGTAGAGGTCGTCCTTTCACTATTTATTCAGATAATGGAAAGAATTTGGTTGGAACATCTAATGAACTTAAGAACATTGATTGGAAGAAAGTGAAAGATTATGGGAGTTTAAAGAAGATTAATTGGAAATTGAACCCACCTTCCTCACCTTGGTGGGGGGTTTCTGGGAACGGCTTATAGGAATGCTAAAAATTATTCTCAGAAGAGTCCTAGGAAAAGCTTGCCTAACTTACGAAGAACTTTATACTGTAGTATGCGACTCTGAAAGTGTGATCAATTCTAGACCATTGACTTATTTGTCAGAAGATCAGGAGGACCTTGTTGCTCTCACACCAGCAATGTTCTTACAAGAAATAAAAGAGAATGGAGTCCCGGATTTAGATCTTATCGATTCGCAGAGAATGAATCGTAGATTTCTTTATCGTCAGAGGATAAGACAAGAATTGAGGAAACGCTTTCGTCTGGAATATCTAGGCCAGTTGAAGAGTTTTCTAAATATCGGAAGGAGGACGTTATCAAGGAAGGAGATATTGTACTAATAGTAGATACTAACTCGAAAAGAATTTACTGGCCTCTTGCTAAAGTGATTAAACTTATCCCAGGGAGAGACGGAAGAGTTAGAGTAGTAGAAGTGTCAACAAGTAGTGGATCCTTCTTACGACCAATTCAGAGACTATATCCTCTGGAAGTCAGTGGAACTGATATATCTGATTTGCCAGAGCAAAAAAAAGAGACACTGAAGGACCGAGTTTGAGTTCAATACCAGTTAAAGGAACTCAAAGGTGGGGAGTGTGTCGCGAATCCTCGTTCCGAGCCTTCGCAATTTGTCTGAAATTATTATTTTGTAGTGATTAGTTGCAGTTGTGTGGCAACGCAGTTTGTCTCGCGAGAAGCCACGAGAAATGCCATTTTGAGTTAGTTAGTAAATAAAGCTTCTATCTATCAACTACGGTCGGCTCGCTCGTTACTTTAAATGTGGTTTTACTTCTTGGAATTTTTACCTGAACTTGTTACTATTTTGAATTCTAGGAACATCTCACGACTGCTCTCTGCCCGATGTGAATTGAGGTAAGCTTGACTATTTTCTTAATCGAAGTTAAGCCTAAGAATTAATTATTGACATAATTAAATGGCATCCCTGCCGGGATCAGAGAGCGTGAGAGTTTAAGAATATTTGAAATTTAGAAATTTTTGTGAATCAATAATATAAATTAATAATGACCGAAGACGCAGGAATTGTTACAAAAAAAGAAACGAGCCGTACTAAGAACCGCTGTAACAAAATGCATTTCGCAGTTAGAAAAAGAATTACAAAAAACTGAACCGGATGATATAGCAGTCGAAGAATTGTTAGAACATTTAGAACAAAAGTTTGAATGTTTAAAGATTGTAGATAAAGAATGTGAACCCCTGTACTCACCTACAGAGATCGATAAAGAAATAGAAGCCGTAGAACAATATTTTGATAAAATCGTAACTTGGCGATTTCGAGCCAAGAAACAACTAGGAAAAAATAATAAATTTAAGTCAGATTCTGACTCATGCAAAACAACTGAAGAATCAAAATTAATAGAACCAATGAAGGTAAAACTACCAAAATTAATTATTCCCAAATTTTATGGTGAAATTAATCAATGGCTCTCATTTTGGAACTCTTTTAAAACCGCAATTCATGACAATAATTCTCTAAATTCGATTGACAAATTTACCTATTTAAAGGGTTTGTTAGGTTCTTCTGCTTTAGCGACAGTGGAAGGTTTTGCCATCACGGCAGAAAATTATGCGAAAGCTGTAGAAATATTAAAAGATCGATTTGGAAGAAAAGATGCTATAATCAACTCTCATATGCAAAAATTATTGAGTGTAACTCCGTTAAAACGTTCGGATGATACTAAAGTATTGCGCCAATTTTTTGATATGTGTCAAACGCAAATAAGAAGTTTAGAGTCTTTAGATGTTTCATTTGAAAGTTTTAGTAATGTACTCTGTCCATTAATTTTAAATTGCTTACCCTCTGATTTAGTTCTCGAATTCAATAAAGAAACAGACGGCTCAGAGTATAAACTTGACGAATTATTGAAATTTTTGAATAAACAAATTAGCGCTAGAGAAAGAACTGAATCTTCAATTTCAACCCAATACATTCTGCACAGTCAAAAAATCCAACCTAGCTTCAACCGATTCAAATCTGAAAATTATAAACATAACTCACAAAAAATTAATTCATCGTTTCGAAAGCAACCCTTCCCTGCTCCAACTGCGGCGAATTTTATGGCAAGTTCAAATGAAAAAATGCGAATGAATCATGCCTTTTCTGTAAACACGAGTCACACCAAACCGCGATTTGTCCTTGGGCGAAACAGAAACCTTTAAATGAACGAAAAGATATTTTGATGAAACTGGGTGCTTGTTTTAAATGTCTCGAATTGCTCGTCATCTATCTCGAGATTGTAAAGTGAAATTAAACAATTTATGTTCTTTATGTGGAAAAAGACACCACGATATATTATGTTTTTCTAGCGATGACTCATCAAAAGAAAATAATGAAAAAACTTAACTGATGAAAATACTATACTTTCCAATAATTCTAAATCAAAGAAGTATTTTTTGCAAACATTAATTGTGTGTATAAAAGGGGAAAAAAGTAAGAACAATTCTCGATACCGGAAGTCAGAAGAGTTACGTAACTAAATTTATTGCCAAACAACTAAATTTAAAATGCGTGGGACAGGAAACAACAGTTCATGGACTCTTTGGGGGAATAGAACGTAATGAAAAACACAAAAAATATGTTGTGACCTTGAGTGATGTTTTTAATTCCTATTTCTGCGAAGTAGAAGTAATGGATCAAAAGAATATGTACACCCATCCCAAAATTAAAGGATTCGGAATTGATTAATGAATTGAAGGAATATGGAATTTTCGTCAGTGACGCTTCCGTGAATGAGAATTGTTGCTTGTTTGAAAGGGAACCAAATGAAATACATATGTTATTAGGGGCAGACATAATAGGAAATTTGCTAATAGGAGACGAGGTCAAACATTTAAAGGGAGGATTAGTGGCTGTAAACACACATTTGGGCTGGACAGTTATGGGAAAAATGAAAATGGAAAAGGAAAGGCATTCCAATGTGCTTTTGTCTTTACATGTTAGTGACAACTGTATCAAAGATCTTTGGAGTTTAGATGTTCTCGGAATTAAAGATCCTTTTGAGAAAAAGACTAGAATTGAATTAGAAGAGGCTGCTAAAGATCATTTTGCAAGACATGTCACAAGAGATGCAGATGGGAGATATGTTGTTAGTTTACCTTGGATTCAAGGTCATCCATTTCTATCAAACTGTAGAAACTTGGCTGAAAGAAGATTGAAAAATTGTGTTAGATCCTTAGAACGTAGCAAGAATTTAGGAAAATATGAAGCAGTTTTTCACAGTTGGCAGAACGAAGATATTATTGAAGAAGTTCAGAACGTTGCAGATAAGAAGAATGAACACTATCTACCGCACCATCCTGTATATAAAGATAATTCCACTACCAAAATTAGACCGGTGTTTGATGGATCGGCGAAAGAAAAGAATTCTTCTTCGATAAATGAATGTCTCGAAAAAGGACCAAATATGGTAGAACTAATTCCAACAATCGTCAATAAATTTCGGCTCCGCAAGTTTGGCATAACAGCAGATATTGAGAAAGCCTTTTTGCAGATAGGTCTTCAAGAAAAGGATAGACCTTTTCTGAGATTTTTGTGGTGGGAGAATGGCGATAAGGAGAAAACCAAGATTTATCAACATAAGAGAGTTGTGTTCGGGATCACTAGCAGTCCTTTTCTTCTTGGAGCGACTCTGGAATATCATTTGAAACAGGTCTCAGGGCATCTGCAACTTACAGCGCAGAAGTTATTAGAATCGTTTTATGTGGATAACTGTTTGACGAGTGTAGATAATGCAGAAGACATAGAAAGATTTATGCTTGAATCTAAAGAAATTTTGAGCCTCGCCAAATTCAACCTACGTGGTTGGGTACATACAGGTGTTTCTGAAGCAGAAAAAGGTACTCTATTGGAAGAAGAGAAGAAAGTTCCTGTTTTGGGTTTAATTTGGAAGCCTGACAAAGACACATTATCTGTTAATTGGGAAGAAAACTCGAAAATCAATGAAATTCCAGTAACGAAACGCAAAATACTCTCAGCTGTGCACCGTATCTTTGACCCAATCGGGTTCACTTGTCCTGTTACTTTAGAACCAAAAATATTATTGCAAGAATGTTGGAAATTGGGAGTTTCTTGGGACACAGAATTACCTTTATCAATATCAAGAAAATTCGAAAGATGGAAGGAACATTTAAAATGCTTAAATAATTTAGAAATTCCTAGATGCATATCTAAGGAACTTTCCCTAACAGTGATTTATCACTGCATGTATTTTGCGATGCAAGTAAGGCCGCCTACGCGAGTTGTGTATTTTTAAGAACTGAAGTTGGTGGAGCAATAACATGTCAACTTGTACAAGCCCGTGCTAGAGTTGCCTCAATAAAACCAATCACTATACCAAGATTAGAGCTTCTTGCATGTACTATTGGATCTAGACTCATAAATACTACGAAGATTGATTTAGGACTGGAGAATGTACCTATTTATTGCTGGTCGGACTCTGTAAATGCTCTTTATTGGATAAAGCGCAAAGAAAATTGGGGCACCTTTGTGAACAACAGGGTACAAGAAATACGTCGATTGACCAACCCCGAAGATTGGAAACATATTCCAGGGATTCTGAATCCAGCTGACCTCCCTTCTAGAGGATGTGGTGTAGTAGAACTTATTGCATCGTTATGGTGGGAGGGTCCAAGTTGGCTGAACAAACCTCGTGAAGAATGGCCATTATCTGAAGCATGCCCGGATCGTGCAACAATTGATTCGGAAAGAAAGAGAACTGTTGCTTCTACAATCAATCATGAACCAAAAGAAATGGATTATCTTTCTGAAATTTCATCGTTTAAGAAGATAATAAGAGTCACAGCATGGATTTATCGATTTTACCATAATCTTAGAAAACAAAGGAATGACAGAGACTTTGGAGAATTAATCACTCAAGAAACGGATGCAGCTGAAAGAAAAGTATTGAAAATAGTACAAAAACAAAGCTTTTCAAACGATACTAAATCATTAGTATCACAAATGCAAACTCTAGTAGATTCGGATGGAATAATCAGAATAAAATCGAAGATAATAATGAGAAAAGACGTTGAATCCATACGCTATCCTATAGTTCTTCCTTCCCGACATCCTATTGTGACGAAGTTGATTATACAAAAGCATATAGAACTTTTACATGCTGGAGTACAAACAGTGATGTCTGCGTTGCGTGAAAAATTATTGGATTTTAAAAAGCAGAAAAACTGTCAGGAGAGTGTTGAGTGAATGCATCATCTGCAAAAAGATTCACTGTTAGACCTCTCACAACACTTAGTCCACCACTACCTGAGGATAGAGTTAGAGAAGCACAGATTTTGAAATAACTGGCGTGGACCTATGCGGACCACTTTTTCTAAGAGATCGGACAAAATCCTGGATTGTGCTGTTCACTTGTGCAGTTTTTCGCGCAGTACATATGGAACTCGTTACCTCTTTGTCTACCGAGAGCTTCATACTCGCTCTCAGAAGATTTATTTCACGTAGAGGTCGTCCTTTCACTATTTATTCAGATAATGGAAAGAATTTGGTTGGAACATCTAATGAACTTAAGAACATTGATTGGAAGAAAGTGAAAGATTATGGGAGTTTAAAGAAGATTAATTGGAAATTGAACCCACCTTCCTCACCTTGGTGGGGGGTTTCTGGGAACGGCTTATAGGAATGCTAAAAATTATTCTCAGAAGAGTCCTAGGAAAAGCTTGCCTAACTTACGAAGAACTTTATACTGTAGTATGCGACTCTGAAAGTGTGATCAATTCTAGACCATTGACTTATTTGTCAGAAGATCAGGAGGACCTTGTTGCTCTCACACCAGCAATGTTCTTACAAGAAATAAAAGAGAATGGAGTCCCGGATTTAGATCTTATCGATTCGCAGAGAATGAATCGTAGATTTCTTTATCGTCAGAGGATAAGACAAGAATTGAGGAAACGCTTTCGTCTGGAATATCTAGGCCAGTTGAAGAGTTTTTCTAAATCTCGGAAGGAGGACGTTATCAAGGAAGGAGATATTGTACTAATAGGAGATACTAACTCGAAAAGAATTTACTGGCCTCTTGCTAAAGTGATTAAACTTATCCCAGGGAGAGACGGAAGAGTTAGAGTAGTAGAAGTGTCAACAAGTAGTGGATCCTTCTTACGACCAATTCAGAGACTATATCCTCTGGAAGTCAGTGGAACTGATATATCTGATTTGCCAGAGCAAATAAAAGAGACACTGAAGGACCGAGTTTGAGTTCCAATACCAGTTAAAGGAACTCAAAGGTGGGAGTGTGTCGCGAATCCTCGTTCCGAGCCTTCGCAATTTGTCTGAAATTATTATTTTGTAGTGATTAGTTGCAGTTGTGTGGCAACGCAGTTTGTCTCATGAGAAGCCACGAGAAATGCCATTTTGAGTTAGTTAGTAAATAAAGCTTCTATCTATCAACTACGGTCGGCTCGCTCGTTACTTTAAATGTGGTTTTACTTCTTGGAATTTTTACCTGAACTTGTTACTATTTTGAATTCTAGGAACATCTCACGACTGCTCTGCCCGATGTGAATTGAGGTAAGCTTGACTATTTTCTTAATCGAAGTTAAGCCTAAGAATTAATTATTGACATAATTAAATGGCATCCCTGCCGGGATCAGAGAGCGTGAGAGTTTAAGAATATTTGAAATTTAGAAATTTTTGTGAATCAATAATATAAATTAATAATGACCGAAGACGCAGGAATTGTTACAAAAAAGAAACGAGCCGTACTAAGAACCGCTGTAACAAAATGCATTTCGCAGTTAGAAAAAGAATTACAAAAAACTGAACCGGATGATATAGCAGTCGAAGAATTGTTAGAACATTTAGAACAAAAGTTTGAATGTTTAAAGATTGTAGATAAAGAATGTGAACCCCTGTACTCACCTACAGAGATCGATAAAGAAATAGAAGCCGTAGAACAATATTTTGATAAAATCGTAACTTGGCGATTTCGAGCCAAGAAACAACTAGGAAAGAATAATAAATTTAAGTCAGATTCTGACTCATGCAAAACAACTGAAGAATCAAAATTAATAGAACCAATGAAGGTAAAACTACCAAAATTAATTATTCCCAAATTTTATGGTGAAATTAATCAATGGCTCTCATTTTGGAACTCTTTTAAAACCGCAATTCATGACAATAATTCTCTAAATTCGATTGACAAATTTACCTATTTAAAGGGTTTGTTAGGTTCTTCTGCTTTAGCGACAGTGGAAGGTTTTGCCATCACGGCAGAAAATTATGCGAAAGCTGTAGAAATATTAAAAGATCGATTTGGAAGAAAAGATGCTATAATCAACTCTCATATGCAAAAATTATTGAGTGTAACTCCGTTAAAACGTTCGGATGATACTAAAGTATTGCGCCAATTTTTTGATATGTGTCAAACGCAAATAAGAAGTTTAGAGTCTTTAGATGTTTCATTTGAAAGTTTTAGTAATGTACTCTGTCCATTAATTTTAAATTGCTTACCCTCTGATTTAGTTCTCGAATTCAATAAAGAAACAGACGGCTCAGAGTATAAACTTGACGAATTATTGAAATTTTTGAATAAACAAATTAGCGCTAGAGAAAGAACTGAATCTTCAATTTCAACCCAATACATTCCGCACAGTCAAAAATCCAACCTAGCTTCAACCGATTCAAATCTGAAAATTATAAACATAACTCACAAAAATTAATTCATCGTTTCGAAAGCAACCCTTCCCTGCTCCAACTGCGGCGAATTTTATGGCAAGTTCAAATGAGAAAATGCGAATGAATCATGCCTTTTCTGTAAACACGAGTCACACCAAACCGCGATTTGTCCTTGGGCGAAACAGAAAACTTTAAATGAACGAAAAGATATTTTGATGAAACTGGGTGCTTGTTTTAAATGTCTCCGAATTGCTCGTCATCTATCTCGAGATTGTAAAGTGAAATTAAACAATTTATGTTCTTTATGTGGAAAAAGACACCACGATATATTATGTTTTTCTAGCGATGACTCATCAAAAGAAAATAATGAAAAAAACTTAACTGATGAAAATACTATACTTTCCAATAATTCTAAATCAAAGAAGTATTTTTGCAAACATTAATTGTGTGTATAAAAGGGAAAAAAGTAAGAACAATTCTCGATACCGGAAGTCAGAAGAGTTACGTAACTAAATTTATTGCCGAACAACTAAATTTAAAATGCGTGGGACAGGAAACAACAGTTCATGGACTCTTTGGGGGAATAGAACGTAATGAAAAACACAAAAAATATGTTGTGACCTTGAGTGATGTTTTTAATTCCTATTTCTGCGAAGTAGAAGTAATGGATCAAAAAAGAATATGTACACCCATCCCAAAATTAAAGGATTCGGAATTGATTAATGAATTGAAGGAATATGGAATTTTCGTCAGTGACGCTTCCGTGAATGAGAATTGTTGCTTGTTTGAAAGGGAACCAAATGAAATACATATGTTATTAGGGGCAGACATAATAGGAAATTTGCTAATAGGAGACGAGGTCAAACATTTAAAGGGAGGATTAGTGGCTGTAAACACACATTTGGGCTGGACAGTTATGGGAAAAATGAAAATGGAAAAGGAAAGGCATTCCAATGTGCTTTTGTCTTTACATGTTAGTGACAACTGTATCAAAGATCTTTGGAGTTTAGATGTTCTCGGAATTAAAGATCCTTTTGAGAAAAAGACTAGAATTGAATTAGAAGAGGCTGCTAAAGATCATTTTGCAAGACATGTCACAAGAGATGCAGATGGGAGATATGTTGTTAGTTTACCTTGGATTCAAGGTCATCCATTTCTATCAAACTGTAGAAACTTGGCTGAAAGAAGATTGAAAAATTGTGTTAGATCCTTAGAACGTAGCAAGAATTTAGGAAAATATGAAGCAGTTTTTCACAGTTGGCAGGACGAAGATATTATTGAAGAAGTTCAGAACGTTGCAGATAAGAAGAATGAACACTATCTACCGCACCATCCTGTATATAAAGATAATTCCACTACCAAAATTAGACCGGTGTTTGATGGATCGGCGAAAGAAAAGAATTCTTCTTCGATAAATGAATGTCTCGAAAAAGGACCAAATATGGTAGAACTAATTCCAACAATCGTCAATAAATTTCGGCTCCGCAAGTTTGGCATAACAGCAGATATTGAGAAAGCCTTTTGCAGATAGGTCTTCAAGAAAAGGATAGACCTTTTCTGAGATTTTTGTGGTGGGAGAATGGCGATAAGGAGAAAACCAAGATTTATCAACATAAGAGAGTTGTGTTCGGGATCACTAGCAGTCCTTTTCTTCTTGGAGCGACTCTGGAATATCATTTGAAACAGGTCTCAGGGCATCTGCAACTTACAGCGCAGAAGTTATTAGAATCGTTTTATGTGGATAACTGTTTGACGAGTGTAGATAATGCAGAAGACATAGAAAGATTTATGCTTGAATCTAAAGAAATTTTGAGCCTCGCCAAATTCAACCTACGTGGTTGGGTACATACAGGTGTTTCTGAAGCAGAAAAAGGTACTCTATTGGAAGAAGAGAAGAAAGTTCCTGTTTTGGGTTTAATTTGGAAGCCTGACAAAGACACATTATCTGTTAATTGGGAAGAAAACTCGAAAATCAATGAAATTCCAGTAACGAAACGCAAAATACTCTCAGCTGTGCACCGTATCTTTGACCCAATCGGGTTCACTTGTCCTGTTACTTTAGAACCAAAAATATTATTGCAAGAATGTTGGAAATTGGGAGTTTCTTGGGACACAGAATTACCTTTATCAATATCAAGAAAATTCGAAAGATGGAAGGAACATTTAAAATGCTTAAATAATTTAGAAATTCCTAGATGCATATCTAAGGAACTTTCCCCTAACAGTGATTTATCACTGCATGTATTTTGCGATGCAAGTAAGGCCGCCTACGCGAGTTGTGTATTTTTAAGAACTGAAGTTGGTGGAGCAATAACATGTCAACTTGTACAAGCCCGTGCTAGAGTTGCCTCAATAAAACCAATCACTATACCAAGATTAGAGCTTCTTGCATGTACTATTGGATCTAGACTCATAAATACTACGAAGATTGATTTAGGACTGGAGAATGTACCTATTTATTGCTGGTCGGACTCTGTAAATGCTCTTTATTGGATAAAGCGCAAAGAAAATTGGGGCACCTTTGTGAACAACAGGGTACAAGAAATACGTCGATTGACCAACCCCGAAGATTGGAAACATATTCCAGGGATTCTGAATCCAGCTGACCTCCCTTCTAGAGGATGTGGTGTAGTAGAACTTATTGCATCGTTATGGTGGGAGGGTCCAAGTTGGCTGAACAAACCTCGTGAAGAATGGCCATTATCTGAAGCATGCCCGGATCGTGCAACAATTGATTCGGAAAGAAAGAGAACTGTTGCTTCTACAATCAATCATGAACCAAAAGAAATGGATTATCTTTCTGAAATTTCATCGTTTAAGAAGATAATAAGAGTCACAGCATGGATTTATCGATTTTACCATAATCTTAGAAAACAAAGGAATGGCAGAGACTTTGGAGAATTAATCACTCAAGAAACGGATGCAGCTGAAAGAAAAGTATTGAAAATAGTACAAAAACAAAGCTTTTCAAACGATACTAAATCATTAGTATCACAAATGCAAACTCTAGTAGATTCGGATGGAATAATCAGAATAAAATCGAAGATAATAATGAGAAAAGACGTTGAATCCATACGCTATCCTATAGTTCTTCCTTCCCGACATCCTATTGTGACGAAGTTGATTATACAAAAGCATATAGAACTTTTACATGCTGGAGTACAAACAGTGATGTCTGCGTTGCGTGAAAATTATTGGATTTTAAAAAGCAGAAAAACTGTCAGGAGAGTGTTGAGTGAATGCATCATCTGCAAAAGATTCACTGTTAGACCTCTCACAACACTTAGTCCACCACTACCTGAGGATAGAGTTAGAGAAGCACAGATTTTGAAATAACTGGCGTGGACCTATGCGGACCACTTTTTCTAAGAGATCGGACAAAATCCTGGATTGTGCTGTTCACTTGTGCAGTTTTTCGCGCAGTACATATGGAACTCGTTACCTCTTTGTCTACCGAGAGCTTCATACTCGCTCTCAGAAGATTTATTTCACGTAGAGGTCGTCCTTTCACTATTTATTCAGATAATGGAAAGAATTTGGTTGGAACATCTAATGAACTTAAGAACATTGATTGGAAGAAAGTGAAAGATTATGGGAGTTTAAAGAAGATTAATTGGAAATTGAACCCACCTTCCTCACCTTGGTGGGGGGTTTCTGGGAACGGCTTATAGGAATGCTAAAAATTATTCTCAGAAGAGTCCTAGGAAAAGCTTGCCTAACTTACGAAGAACTTTATACTGTAGTATGCGACTCTGAAAGTGTGATCAATTCTAGACCATTGACTTATTTGTCAGAAGATCAGGAGGACCTTGTTGCTCTCACACCAGCAATGTTCTTACAAGAAATAAAAGAGAATGGAGTCCCGGATTTAGATCTTATCGATTCGCAGAGAATGAATCGTAGATTTCTTTATCGTCAGAGGATAAGACAAGAATTGAGGAAACGCTTTCGTCTGGAATATCTAGGCCAGTTGAAGAGTTTTTCTAAATCTCGGAAGGAGGACGTTATCAAGGAAGGAGATATTGTACTAATAGGAGATACTAACTCGAAAAGAATTTACTGGCCTCTTGCTAAAGTGATTAAACTTATCCCAGGGAGAGACGGAAGAGTTAGAGTAGTAGAAGTGTCAACAAGTAGTGGATCCTTCTTACGACCAATTCAGAGACTATATCCTCTGGAAGTCAGTGGAACTGATATATCTGATTTGCCAGAGCAAATAAAAGAGACACTGAAGGACCGAGTTTGAGTTCCAATACCAGTTAAAGGAACTCAAAGGTGGGAGTGTGTCGCGAATCCTCGTTCCGAGCCTTCGCAATTTGTCTGAAATTATTATTTTGTAGTGATTAGTTGCAGTTGTGTGGCAACGCAGTTTGTCTCGCGAGAAGCCACGAGAAATGCCATTTTGAGTTAGTTAGTAAATAAAGCTTCTATCTATCAACTACGGTCGGCTCGCTCGTTACTTTAAATGTGGTTTTACTTCTTGGAATTTTTACCTGAACTTGTTACTATTTTGAATTCTAGGAACATCTCACGACTGCTCTCTGCCCGATGTGAATTGAGGTAAGCTTGACTATTTTCTTAATCGAAGTTAAGCCTAAGAATTAATTATTGACATAATTAAATGGCATCCCTGCCGGGATCAGAGAGCGTGAGAGTTTAAGAATATTTGAAATTTAGAAATTTTTGTGAATCAATAATATAAATTAATAATGACCGAAGACGCAGGAATTGTTACAAAAAGAAACGAGCCGTACTAAGAACCGCTGTAACAAAATGCATTTCGCAGTTAGAAAAAGAATTACAAAAAACTGAACCGGATGATATAGCAGTCGAAGAATTGTTAGAACATTTAGAACAAAAGTTTGAATGTTTAAAGATTGTAGATAAAGAATGTGAACCCCTGTACTCACCTACAGAGATCGATAAAGAAATAGAAGCCGTAGAACAATATTTTGATAAAATCGTAACTTGGCGATTTCGAGCCAAGAAACAACTAGGAAAAAAATAATAAATTTAAGTCAGATTCTGACTCATGCAAAACAACTGAAGAATCAAAATTAATAGAACCAATGAAGGTAAAACTACCAAAATTAATTATTCCCAAATTTTATGGTGAAATTAATCAATGGCTCTCATTTTGGAACTCTTTTAAAACCGCAATTCATGACAATAATTCTCTAAATTCGATTGACAAATTTACCTATTTAAAGGGTTTGTTAGGTTCTTCTGCTTTAGCGACAGTGGAAGGTTTTGCCATCACGGCAGAAAATTATGCGAAAGCTGTAGAAATATTAAAAGATCGATTTGGAAGAAAAGATGCTATAATCAACTCTCATATGCAAAAATTATTGAGTGTAACTCCGTTAAAACGTTCGGATGATACTAAAGTATTGCGCCAATTTTTTGATATGTGTCAAACGCAAATAAGAAGTTTAGAGTCTTTAGATGTTTCATTTGAAAGTTTTAGTAATGTACTCTGTCCATTAATTTTAAATTGCTTACCCTCTGATTTAGTTCTCGAATTCAATAAAGAAACAGACGGCTCAGAGTATAAACTTGACGAATTATTGAAATTTTTGAATAAACAAATTAGCGCTAGAGAAAGAACTGAATCTTCAATTTCAACCCAATACATTCCGCACAGTCAAAAAATCCAACCTAGCTTCAACCGATTCAAATCTGAAAATTATAAACATAACTCACAAAAAATTAATTCATCGTTTCGAAAGCAACCCTTCCCTGCTCCAACTGCGGCGAATTTTATGGCAAGTTCAAATGAGAAAAATGCGAATGAATCATGCCTTTTCTGTAAACACGAGTCACACCAAACCGCGATTTGTCCTTGGGCGAAACAGAAACCTTTAAATGAACGAAAAGATATTTTGATGAAACTGGGTGCTTGTTTTAAATGTCTCCGAATTGCTCGTCATCTATCTCGAGATTGTAAAGTGAAATTAAACAATTTATGTTCTTTATGTGGAAAAAGACACCACGATATATTATGTTTTTCTAGCGATGACTCATCAAAAGAAAATAATGAAAAAAACTTAACTGATGAAAATACTATACTTTCCAATAATTCTAAATCAAAGAAGTATTTTTGCAAACATTAATTGTGTGTATAAAAGGGAAAAAAGTAAGAACAATTCTCGATACCGGAAGTCAGAAGAGTTACGTAACTAAATTTATTGCCAAACAACTAAATTTAAAATGCGTGGGACAGGAAACAACAGTTCATGGACTCTTTGGGGGAATAGAACGTAATGAAAAACACAAAAAATATGTTGTGACCTTGAGTGATGTTTTTAATTCCTATTTCTGTGAAGTAGAAGTAATGGATCAAAAAAGAATATGTACACCCATCCCAAAATTAAAGGATTCGGAATTGATTAATGAATTGAAGGAATATGGAATTTTCGTCAGTGACGCTTCCGTGAATGAGAATTGTTGCTTGTTTGAAAGGGAACCAAATGAAATACATATGTTATTAGGGGCAGACATAATAGGAAATTTGCTAATAGGAGACGAGGTCAAACATTTAAAGGGAGGATTAGTGGCTGTAAACACACATTTGGGCTGGACAGTTATGGGAAAAATGAAAATGGAAAAGGAAAGGCATTCCAATGTGCTTTTGTCTTTACATGTTAGTGACAACTGTATCAAAGATCTTTGGAGTTTAGATGTTCTCGGAATTAAAGATCCTTTTGAGAAAAAGACTAGAATTGAATTAGAAGAGGCTGCTAAAGATCATTTTGCAAGACATGTCACAAGAGATGCAGATGGGAGATATGTTGTTAGTTTACCTTGGATTCAAGGTCATCCATTTCTATCAAACTGTAGAAACTTGGCTGAAAGAAGATTGAAAAATTGTGTTAGATCCTTAGAACGTAGCAAGAATTTAGGAAAATATGAAGCAGTTTTTCACAGTTGGCAGAACGAAGATATTATTGAAGAAGTTCAGAACGTTGCAGATAAGAAGAATGAACACTATCTACCGCACCATCCTGTATATAAAGATAATTCCACTACCAAAATTAGACCGGTGTTTGATGGATCGGCGAAAGAAAAGAATTCTTCTTCGATAAATGAATGTCTCGAAAAAGGACCAAATATGGTAGAACTAATTCCAACAATCGTCAATAAATTTCGGCTCCGCAAGTTTGGCATAACAGCAGATATTGAGAAAGCCTTTTTGCAGATAGGTCTTCAAGAAAAGGATAGACCTTTTCTGAGATTTTTGTGGTGGGAGAATGGCGATAAGGAGAAAACCAAGATTTATCAACATAAGAGAGTTGTGTTCGGGATCACTAGCAGTCCTTTTCTTCTTGGAGCGACTCTGGAATATCATTTGAAACAGGTCTCAGGGCATCTGCAACTTACAGCGCAGAAGTTATTAGAATCGTTTTATGTGGATAACTGTTTGACGAGTGTAGATAATGCAGAAGACATAGAAAGATTTATGCTTGAATCTAAAGAAATTTTGAGCCTCGCCAAATTCAACCTACGTGGTTGGGTACATACAGGTGTTTCTGAAGCAGAAAAAGGTACTCTATTGGAAGAAGAGAAGAAAGTTCCTGTTTTGGGTTTAATTTGGAAGCCTGACAAAGACACATTATCTGTTAATTGGGAAGAAAACTCGAAAATCAATGAAATTCCAGTAACGAAACGCAAAATACTCTCAGCTGTGCACCGTATCTTTGACCCAATCGGGTTCACTTGTCCTGTTACTTTAGAACCAAAAATATTATTGCAAGAATGTTGGAAATTGGGAGTTTCTTGGGACACAGAATTACCTTTATCAATATCAAGAAAATTCGAAAGATGGAAGGAACATTTAAAATGCTTAAATAATTTAGAAATTCCTAGATGCATATCTAAGGAACTTTCCCCTAACAGTGATTTATCACTGCATGTATTTTGCGATGCAAGTAAGGCCGCCTACGCGAGTTGTGTATTTTTAAGAACTGAAGTTGGTGGAGCAATAACATGTCAACTTGTACAAGCCCGTGCTAGAGTTGCCTCAATAAAACCAATCACTATACCAAGATTAGAGCTTCTTGCATGTACTATTGGATCTAGACTCATAAATACTACGAAGATTGATTTAGGACTGGAGAATGTACCTATTTATTGCTGGTCGGACTCTGTAAATGCTCTTTATTGGATAAAGCGCAAAGAAAATTGGGGCACCTTTGTGAACAACAGGGTACAAGAAATACGTCGATTGACCAACCCCGAAGATTGGAAACATATTCCAGGGATTCTGAATCCAGCTGACCTCCCTTCTAGAGGATGTGGTGTAGTAGAACTTATTGCATCGTTATGGTGGGAGGGTCCAAGTTGGCTGAACAAACCTCGTGAAGAATGGCCATTATCTGAAGCATGCCCGGATCGTGCAACAATTGATTCGGAAAGAAAGAGAACTGTTGCTTCTACAATCAATCATGAACCAAAAGAAATGGATTATCTTTCTGAAATTTCATCGTTTAAGAAGATAATAAGAGTCACAGCATGGATTTATCGATTTTACCATAATCTTAGAAAACAAAGGAATGGCAGAGACTTTGGAGAATTAATCACTCAAGAAACGGATGCAGCTGAAAGAAAAGTATTGAAAATAGTACAAAAACAAAGCTTTTCAAACGATACTAAATCATTAGTATCACAAATGCAAACTCTAGTAGATTCGGATGGAATAATCAGAATAAAATCGAAGATAATAATGAGAAAAGACGTTGAATCCATACGCTATCCTATAGTTCTTCCTTCCCGACATCCTATTGTGACGAAGTTGATTATACAAAAGCATATAGAACTTTTACATGCTGGAGTACAAACAGTGATGTCTGCGTTGCGTGAAAATTATTGGATTTTAAAAAGCAGAAAAACTGTCAGGAGAGTGTTGAGTGAATGCATCATCTGCAAAAGATTCACTGTTAGACCTCTCACAACACTTAGTCCACCACTACCTGAGGATAGAGTTAGAGAAGCACAGATTTTTGAAATAACTGGCGTGGACCTATGCGGACCACTTTTTCTAAGAGATCGGACAAAATCCTGGATTGTGCTGTTCACTTGTGCAGTTTTTCGCGCAGTACATATGGAACTCGTTACCTCTTTGTCTACCGAGAGCTTCATACTCGCTCTCAGAAGATTTATTTCACGTAGAGGTCGTCCTTTCACTATTTATTCAGATAATGGAAAGAATTTGGTTGGAACATCTAATGAACTTAAGAACATTGATTGGAAGAAAGTGAAAGATTATGGGAGTTTAAAGAAGATTAATTGGAAATTGAACCCACCTTCCTCACCTTGGTGGGGGTTTCTGGGAACGGCTTATAGGAATGCTAAAAATTATTCTCAGAAGAGTCCTAGGAAAAGCTTGCCTAACTTACGAAGAACTTTATACTGTAGTATGCGACTCTGAAAGTGTGATCAATTCTAGACCATTGACTTATTTGTCAGAAGATCAGGAGGACCTTGTTGCTCTCACACCAGCAATGTTCTTACAAGAAATAAAAGAGAATGGAGTCCCGGATTTAGATCTTATCGATTCGCAGAGAATGAATCGTAGATTTCTTTATCGTCAGAGGATAAGACAAGAATTGAGGAAACGCTTTCGTCTGGAATATCTAGGCCAGTTGAAGAGTTTTTCTAAATCTCGGAAGGAGGACGTTATCAAGGAAGGAGATATTGTACTAATAGGAGATACTAACTCGAAAAGAATTTACTGGCCTCTTGCTAAAGTGATTAAACTTATCCCAGGGAGAGACGGAAGAGTTAGAGTAGTAGAAGTGTCAACAAGTAGTGGATCCTTCTTACGACCAATTCAGAGACTATATCCTCTGGAAGTCAGTGGAACTGATATATCTGATTTGCCAGAGCAAATAAAAGAGACACTGAAGGACCGAGTTTGAGTTCCAATACCAGTTAAAGGAACTCAAAGGTGGGAGTGTGTCGCGAATCCTCGTTCCGAGCCTTCGCAATTTGTCTGAAATTATTATTTTGTAGTGATTAGTTGCAGTTGTGTGGCAACGCAGTTTGTCTCGCGAGAAGCCACGAGAAATGCCATTTTGAGTTAGTTAGTAAATAAAGCTTCTATCTATCAACTACGGTCGGCTCGCTCGTTACTTTAAATGTGGTTTTACTTTGGAATTTTTACCTGAACTTGTTACTATTTTGAATTCTAGGAACATCTCACGACTGCTCTCTGCCCGATGTGAATTGAGGTAAGCTTGACTATTTTCTTAATCGAAGTTAAGCCTAAGAATTAATTATTGACAACATCGAAACAAATAGTCGACCTGTAAAATTATGCCTCACCTTTTTTTTTTTTTTTTTTTTTTTTTTACATATGGTTCCTAAAAAGATAGCACAGAGTGGCGACCAGTCGGCGATTACCGCGCACTCAATTCTCAAACTATTAAAGATAATTATAGCGTTCCCAATATTTTAGATTTTTTACTTCTAATCTTCACGGTACAAAAATTTATTCTCACATTGATCTCGTGAAGGCATATCATCAAATTCCAATTAACCCAGATGATGTACATAAAGTGCAATCATCACACCTTTAGGTTATTTGAAAGCACTCGGATGCAGTTTGGTCTTTGCAATGCCGCTGCTACATTTCAACGATTCATAGATGAAGTCTTGCGAAATCTTCCATTTGTGTTCGCTTTTGTAGATGACATTCTGGTCGCGTCTTCTTCACCCGAAGAACATTTACAACATTTACAAATTTTATTCACGCGCTTACAACAATATGGACTATCTTTAAAGCCCTCTAAATGCATTTTCGGTGTAACTACTATAAAATTCTTAGGCTTTAAAGTATCTGAATCAGGAATAGAACCCTTGTCGGATCGCGTCGATTGCATTTTAAATTTTCCTCCACCTACTACACTCACGCAATTAAGACGTTTCCTCAGGTTATTTAATTTTTATCGACGCTTTGTTCCCAAAGCTGCTCATTTATTAGCCCCACTAAATAAATTTTTGGAAGGAATTAAAAATTTTAAAAAGTCTAAAAAAGTTTCCTGTAAAAATTTGCGTCACTCAATTCAATGGACTGAGGAGGCAGAGCAGGCATTTAATGATGCCAAAAACGCTTTAGCTGACGCAACTCTTCTTCGACATCCCATTCCAGGTGCAAAATTAAGCCTTTGGACTGATGCGAGTGACAAAGCCGTAGGTGGTTCACTTATGCAACTTTGCCAAAACAACCAGGAACCTGTTGCCTTTGTCAGTGAAACTCTCGAAAAGTCAGCAGAAATGGTCCACATATGACAGAGAACTCCTGGCAATGTATATTTCGGTCAAACGTTTTCGTCACATGCTCGAAGGAAGAGACTTCATAATCTACACAGACCAGAAGCCTCTCATGTATGCCTTTATGCAAAATCCTGACAAGTGCAGTCCACGGCAATGGCGACATCTAGATTTCATATCTCAATTCAGTACCGATGTTCGTCATATAAATGGTACCCGCAACGCAGTCGCTGATGCACTTTCAAGAATTGAAGTGAATCAAATATCCAATTCATTTTTAGATTTCGAGGCACTTTCAAAGGCTCAACTAGAAGACATCGAATTACAAAGTTTCCAAAATGACGAGAAATCTTCCCTTGTCTTTAAACGTGTGCCATCTCAGTATCAGCCACTGAAATCTGTGATACTTCCACTAGCTCTCCCAGACCATTTGTACCATATAATTTTCGAAGGCCCATATTTGAGCATTTTCACAACTTAGCACACCCTGGTGTTGCAGCATCTTTCCAACTCATCGCATCCAGATATGTTTGGCCAAACATGCGGAAAACAGTGAAAGATTGGGTCCAGAATTGTATTGCTTGTCAACGTTCAAAAAGTGCACAGACACACGAAGACACCTCTGGGAACTTTCGCCTTACCTGATCCAAGATTTTCACACATTCATGTGGATTTGATAGGTCCTTTACCATCATCAGAAGGAAAATCTTTTTGCTTAACAATTGTCGATCGATTCACTAGGTGGCCAGAAGCAGTAGCTATAGAGAACATTACTGCAGAAACAGTTTCTCGCGCCATTTTTGACACTTGGATCTCTAGATTTGGTTGCCCAGTTTACCTAACGACTGACCAAGGCCGACAATTTGAAGCTGCTCTTTTCAAAGAATTAACGAAATTCCTGGGCACAAACCGCATCAGGACCACATCATACCACCCACAAGCAAACGGTTTAGTGGAACGTTTACATAGAGTGCTAAAGAGCGCCTTAATGGCTCATGAGAATATCAAGGGGACTGAGACCCTACCTGCAGTTCTTATTGGCTTGCAAGTAACTGTGAAACCCGACATCAATGCTTCAAGTGCAGAATTAGTGTATGGTGTTTCCCTCAGATTACCAGCCGAGATATGCACTGACACATCTTCAATGCCACTAGACTACGGATTTGTGCAACAGTTGAAAAACCAAATGAATCATTTAAAACCCTTGTCAACATCCACTCATGGATTTTCAAAAATTTTTGCGCACCCTAAATTGGATGACTGTTCTCATGTGTTCCTCCGTGTTGACAAAGTTTCCCCATCATTGTCTCAGCCTTACACAGGGCCACGCGAAGTTCTATCAAGGAATGACAAACACATAACCATTAATATAAATGGAAAGAAAGTTGTGTGTCACTTGATAGAGTTAAACCAGCATTTGTGTTCAGGGATTTGCCCGATACCATTCCTGATCCTATCATTAGTGCAGAATCATCACATCGCCATCCAGTGACAACAAACATGCAAACTACCAAATCAGGTAGACGGGTAAGATTTCCTCAGAGACTAATAACTGAAATTAAATAAACTATTCAAGTACCAGATGGACATATATATTTTTTCTAAGGAAATTTATTTGACTTTTCATATCTTATAATTTTCATACCTTTTCATATTATGTATATTTATGTAATGTAATCTCAAATATCTGTATGCATATTATATTTTCTTACAACGTAATTTCAAGCATATGTCTATATAATTTTCTTTTCAATGTAATTTTCAAGCATATTTCAAATAATTGTATTTGAGATTGTTTGCTCATGAGCATGTCATATATCGTTCTTTCGATTCTCTCCATCACTGGGGGGATACTATAGTAGCATATCCTATATTTTAACTCACTAGATGGTAGCACCTTACAATGAAGTGTACATCTAGAATAGTACTAGTTTTCTCCGCTAGGGTTGCAGTATATATATACGTTGTGATCATGGGTAATCTCTCTCTCTACTAGAGTGTTAAGCACGCAGATGATTTAGAACATGTGTCTACAATAAAGTTAAAGTTGTTAAGTTTTATCCGATTGCATCCTGATTGAACATTAACGCAACATATCCTTCAACATCCTATGAAATTTGTTATATTACTGGTAATCATATGAAACCGTTTATTGAGAGATGCAGAAATTGTGAAGGAGTGCTCCTAAAAGGCTTTTAATTTAGTATTAATGACAAAATATATATATATATATATATATATATATATATATATATATATATATATATAATAATTAAAAAAGCAAAACAAGAGTTATAGTATTTTGATCTATTTTCCACATTTTAAATGTCCAATGCTATCTTGGTCCTGCATTTCCCATCTACCCTCGTCCCCCATTCATTCCAATGTTGCACCCTGCGTGAAAAAGCTGACATATGTTTGTCAGAAAAAAAGGTTGAGTACCCCTGCTGTAGAACCTTGTGGATATGTACGTTACTCTACTGGATCGTCTTACAGTACACTAGATTAAAAAAAAAAGAGAATGAAATTTATAAAACGTAAATCATATAAAATAAAACAAATCATTGTGAAAAATTCATTATACTCCCTTTTTTTTTAACTCTAAGCATGATTTCTATTTCTTTTTCTTTTCGTTGTCTCCATGATTATATCCACGCTTAACAAATTCTACGTCGAACACTCCTACAGTATTAATTTTTAAATATACGAGACAATCTACAATGAAACTTTTTAAAGGTGCATGTGAGCTCGTGAGATTCGGCCATGTTTCTTTGGAAATTCCTGCCAAATTCAAAGGGGACAAAAAAAAAATCAGAGGACGATTGCTGGCTTAAATTAAATTATTAGGTGGTTGAGATATTCGAGAGTCGTCTCTTATATGAAGGGTATATATTAACTCTTTAAAACTTCCACAAAAATTTAAACTTCATTTTTTTGCAGAACTAAAGTACATATAATTTCAGTTAACATTTTTTTTCAATATTTTATAACAATGTATTTTATACTATATAGAACAAATGTTGGTTTCAGAATATAGAACGAGAGAAAAAAAATTCTTTAATGTGAAAAATAATTTTGCATAAAATGAAGAAATAAAATTTTAAAACACTAAATAAATTAAACAGAATTGCTTCACTGATCTCTCTACTACATAAAAAAAAGCGATAAATTTTTCCTCTGTTCATCTCTTTTGTAAGCAAATATTTAATATTCGTCGGGTTACGTACTTCTTTTTAAAATTTGGAAAGTTAGAGAATGATTTGTGCTGCCATCTATCAAATTAATACGTAACTATAAAGTTATTAAAGTATTTTTAAAATGTCCAAGAAAATAAATGTCCTTGTAGATTACTCGAGTTGTAACTCATTTTATCTTTGAAATTTAGTGCTTGTGAGATTGATGTTCCTTTTCTCTGATTAACTGTCATTATTGTGACATCTAACAATATATATGTTATTTTATCTTTAAATAAAAGAAATATAATACGCACAGTATATTTATTATATACGAAAAGAAATCATAATGAAAATAAATTAACGATAGAAAAAAATTTCTAAATGGAATTAAAATAGTAAAAATTTAACATTTGATTGAAAATGTAAATAAATGTTCCCTTTCCTTATGTTTTTATAAAATGAAATTAATCATAGTGACATCCGTTTTTAAGAAGGGAAACCGTAAGTTAAAATTTTATTTAGAGGTATTTTCTTAAAATATATATTTATGTTAACTGACAGTGGAAAGAAATACGATGATTTCTTTATCTGTTATAATTTGTTCATTTAATATAATAGCTACCCTATCCTGAAATATTTTATTATCATTTTTTTAAAAAAAAAATTCACTTGGAGTAAATTGTATAGTAAAATGTGTGTGTGCTGTACGTTAATAATTAATATGTTACTTAATTTTCCCAAGCAGCGCAGATGAATATAGTGATCTTCAATAATGAGCCAACGAATATAAAAAATTGACAGAATAGCTAAAATATATGTAAATTGATTTAGTTTAATTATTACCACATACAAATAAACATTACTTCTTATATTATAAAAAAAAAAAATGCTTTCTTTAATATAGGGGTCTTTAACATTTAACGCTGAAGAGCCATATCAGTAAATCCACATTGATCTGAGGGCCCCATTAATGAATTTATAATGATCCGCGGGCCACACAACTGTAAATAAATAAATAATGTATTCACAAGGAATTTAAATAAGAAAGGATGGTGTGTTCTGCAAGACTACAACTGATTCTAAGGGAAGGAATGGTGTTACAAATTTGTATATATCAGGGGCGTAGCTACCGCCATATCAGCCGCATCAATGATGCAGGGCCCCCATACTTCAAGGGCCCCCAAATGTGCAATCAATCAATCGTAAAATGTTAATGGGGCTCAAAAGGGGGCCCTGACGGAATTTAGATACAGGAATCAATCAGAACTAGCTACACCAGTGGTATATATATATATATATATATATATATATATATATATATATATATATATATATATATATATATATATATATATATATATATATATATATATATATATATATAACTGTTTCACAAACGTTAAATGGAAGTCGAGTTAAAATACTTTAAGTGTTAAAGATAAAAGCCCAACTTTTCTTCTAAATGAAGCCCAGTAGGTGAGTGATAACGTAATGCGCTTCCACACCACAGGGGTACCTGGGTTCAAACTCCGAACTGGGCAAGGTCGACTCAGACTTTCATTCCTTCAGTGGATTGATATTGCTTGAGGAGAAAATACTGGGGGTTTCAAGGCCAAACTGATCCCCTAACTGGAACATCTGGTCATGCAACTCAGAGGCCAAAGTTCATGAAAACTGAGATGGACACAGTAGGACCTGGCCCTCACGGGCTGTTGCACCACTGAATTTAGTTTTTCCTCTGAAATTTCTGAGATCTTATGCACAGTCGGATTTTTTTATATTTAAAACTATTTACGATACCCAAAGATATTTTTGAAAAATTCGTCATTTTTAAGGAAATTTTTAGTTTAGATGGATATTAAGCATATCAATAAAATGCATTAAATATCAAGATCAACAGAAAAAATGGCGCTTTTTTTGCGGCAAAATGCAGACAAGGCAATTTCTCACAAAATTGCCACAAATTCAAATGATACGGGATAAATACCCCTATTTTAATATATATATAAAAATGTGATTTATTTTCAAAATACTTTCCAACACTTCCCGCGCAATTCAGGTCAAATATAGTGCATACTGCAATAAGTTCAGTTTTTATAAAGTCCTTTAAATGTTTATCTTTTCGTGCTTCAATGTTATAATTCTATGGGAAACCCTAGAGTTTTTTTAATTCTTTTCTAGAAGATTTACTGTAGGGTTCATCATTAACAATTTTGTGGAAAAGTTGCATTGTTGAAGCAGGGGTCGTCCTTAATATGTTCGCAAAAGCAGCAATTTCCTCCAGACAGGCCATCGTAAATAAATATCTTCAGAACAATAAAGGAGTAAATTAGAATTGACTCACAGTTGATGATTTCTTCGTTGTGGCTTGCGTTGCTGGTTCCGTCGTTGAAGTGTGCGTTGATGATTCCGCAGTAGAAGTGTTTTCTTGGTCCACCAGTCTTAAATTAGTCGTCTTTTCTAGGGTTTTTTTTAATTATTTTAACTTAGTTTGAGGCCGAGCCCCCAAATGTGTTGTTACTGGGTTGAATTCGTAAACTGGAATTAGCCAGAATAATCTGTTTATTTTTAAAACAAGAATAAATAAAAGGGAGGGAATAAATAAAAATTGTTTTTCTGGCATGGAGATCAACAAGAATAAATATAGATGCAAGTTAGCTAACATTAGCTTGCAAGCTGTTATTCACAAAAATTAATCTCACTCCTAATATAAAAAAAATATTAAAAGTTGTAGAGAAGTGGGAAAAGAGGTACACATTGAACTATTTCTAAAATAAAAGGGATTTGTAGTTATAGGTATAAAATTAACACAAATTAAATAAATTGAATAAAACTACCACTATTTTATTTAACTTAAATTTATTTGTTTTTATGGAACAATTTATACATTTTTTCTGAAATTACTAATGAATGCAGTTTTTAAAAGACTGCAGCTCTCTGGTATCTTCCGCTTCTAGAAGGAGGTTCTCGAGTCAAAGTAACTGCCCATTCCTGATTTAAAATAGTCTTTATTTTTAGACTATATACAGTGAAATACGTTTAACGTGAAAACGTTTAAGACGAAATATCTATTAACACAAAATATTACAATAGTCCCAAAAAACTACTATATACTTTCATGCATTTTTTAACGTCTTCATGCATCTTTAACAAGAAACGAAAATCGCTTAACACGCAAATATTTTCCTTCTTGTAGAAGAAGGATATTTTTAAGATGAGTCGATTCTTAATGAGATATTTCTGAAAGTTTTTGTATTATTGAACTGTCCTAGTGTATTATGGGAAGAATCCGTTGCAATAAATTATGATAATGAGTGTACAGTCCAAATTACGGCAGACAAAGACATTTCGGAATTTCTTAAAAGCCCCAAAAATAATGTTGATGCAGATTCCGTCGGCGAGAATGAAACAAATAATGCAGTGCTTATTCTCCCGCCATGAGAAATTAGAAACATTATGAAAAGTATGCACATCCCAATGGTCAATAGACACACATTCCAATGGTGAAATGAATATCAATATGGACGACAACTAAGAACATGTTGACAATTTGATGCTCAAAAAAACAATGCAAAGAAAAATGACAGATTACTTTACAAAAACTCAAGCAATGTTTTATTTAAAAAATTTTGAGAAATTTCTATTAAATTTCATTAAGTTCTTGTGAATGTCTTTGTTCCGTTGCTTTTTTAAAATACATGTATATACATACATATCTATGTACATAAAAGTTTCTTTAATAAACTTAATTCTATTGAATGTATGTTTCTTTTTTATAATATCTTTTAACACTAAATTCTTTTAACACAAAAAATATTTTAGACCCTTCAGGTTCGTGTTAAATGACTTCCACTGTATTTTTCATTTAAGGAGATATATTATATTTATGATATATATTTCCATTTTCTAAACTAGATAAAATATTACAAATGATGATGCTCAAGACTAATTCTTGTAAAATATTATTCTTTGAATATATCACAATTGAAACACTTAAATTTAAAAAAAATCAATTTTAATCACTTTGAATTCGAAACAATTACATTATTTTCCATGAGAAAACTAGGATTGTTTATCTATCCCATGTGGAAACAATGATAATTTACTATATTATGTATGTCTTTGAAGAAAATTTAAATGAATTATATAAGATTGAAAACCTCCCTTTCCCAAATGTTTAATAGTGGGTGAAATCCGTTTGAAATTAAATTTTATTCTTCGTTTTTAAATGATAAAGTAAAAAATGGCATTGAAGTGTAGCTCGAAGAATATAAATTTGATAATGACCATATATATATATATATATATATATATATATATATATATATATATATATATATATATAAGAAATTTGTATAATATATCAAAAACAAGAAATAATAGATAATGAACATAAAAAGAAATAATGTAATAAAAATATAAAAGCTAAATATGAAGATTGGATTTATAGAAAAATAAAAAAAAGGAATTACAAAAAAGAACCTAGCGAGTCAGAAGGCAATTTCCAACTTGGGACCGAATAAGTGGGGTTAAACTAGTTTGAAGGCGCCAACCTTCCCCCTTTGAAACTCGGTAGGAAAAACCAAACAAAATAAACAACAATTCAAAGTATGTAAAAACTCACAGAGAGCATGATAAAACCACTGACCATTACTCTGCCACAAACTCTCCCAAACTCTTAATGCAGAAAAATTCTAAGACAATTACGTAAGAAAAGGATTTTCAAAAAATAATTTAGCAAAATTTCTTTACTCACGGAGCTTTTTCCAAGATAATCAAGCGTCTTGAAATTAACGAAAATCAATTATTCACCAAGTTAAAAAATTCGAATATACATATATATATATATATATATTCTGTATATCTATCTATCTATCTATCTATCTATCTATCTATCTATCTATCTATCTATCTATCTATATTCTGTATATATATATATCTATATATATATATATTCTGTATATCTATATATATATATATTCTGTATATCTATCTCTCTCTATATATATCCTGTATATATATATATCTATATATATATATATTATATATATATATATATATCTATATATATATATTTAAACGAATTGTAGTTTTTTAAAATTATTTGAATTTTAAAGGCAATCTCTGAACTTCTCTGTTCATATAATAAATATTTGGATTAATTCAGTACACAGATACAATTTTAAATATATATTTCACTATACAAACAAAAACACAAAACAAAGGCATATTCTGTTTTAGATTAAACAAAGCACAATGCTGTCTTTTCCAAATTCATTTTTTAAAAAAAACTTTGGTAATATAACAGAAAATGCAAAGCAAATTCTTTGAATTTCTTCTTTTTAAAAGAAATCTAAGTCATGAAAATCTTCTCGAAAGACAAACCACCGAGTTATTAAAAAAAAAGAAAAAAAAAAAAACTTATTTCTCCTTCCCCCTAGGATGAAACTTAATGATCTTAAATTTAACAATTTCAGTTAGTAGTATTGCTAGTAAATAAATATTCATTTTTAAAATTGAATGACAAAAGTATGTATTTGGTTGTTGTTACTAATGCCATCCGTTCGACTGTGGCAAATTGATGCCCACAAAATTCATCTCGGAGGCTAGTGAGTGAGTTAGAGAAAAATGCAGTTGTAATGTAAAGCTACCCGAAAGCAATTGATAACGGACCTCGTAATTTTTGACCACTTTCAAGTGACGAGGACGACACCTCATCTAGCACCCCTTCACCTAATTTCAACAACACACCAATGGGAGCATGTTTGAGCCTCGACAGATTTAACGTGTAGTGGGCTCCTCTATACGATGGGTCTTCAGCGTCACTAGGCTCGAAAGTATGACACACCAGCAACGAGTCCGTGACCTTGACCACAGGCTAACGCGGCTTTAGGCAAGACACTATATGTACGCCTTTCGTTAACAGCAGCTTTGAGCACCAGGTAGGGGATAGCACTATATTTGGCTAGGCTTCAACTCAATTTAGACGGAGAACACTCTGGGGTGGGCAGAAGCTTTTTACATATCTTGCCATTCCACAACCTCTCGAGAGTACTTGTGACTCTATGAATATCTGGAGTGCCTTTAATGCCGCCCAGCCACTATACTTTATCCTATGCCTTCTCCGGGATTGAACCCAAGTCCAACGGCATAGCAGTCAGCGTCACTAATCCCTGCACCGAATGTAAAGCATTTTCTTTATATTTATTTTTGATCATTCTATTAAATTTTTGTGTTCGTAATCCTCCAAAAAATCTATGCAAAATACAAAATTACTGAAATTATTTTATTAACATCATATAAAGGAAAATTGGCCACCGCGGTCCCGGACTGCAATCCTTTGGCTTTCTTCTTCTGGGGCTTCTTAAAAACGTTTGTGTATGAGATGCCAGGGGCTACTGTGGAGAATTTCACAGCACGGATCATCGTCGCTTCGGCCGACATCGCCAGCCCACTGGATAGGTTTGGACGCGGTCGACAATATTTCGTCCGTCGGTGTTGGATATTCTATGACCTGTGCAGCTGCAACTTTGAACAGTTCCTGTGACAGTAACTTGCCGTGGCATTTCTGACAACGAGCTGTGATGCACATACCTTAAGTCTAACAAATGTATTACATACCTCTTATTGCCCTTTTTCCTTCTGCTTGACACCACACCCTTCATAATTGTTTTTGCGAATTTCTCCAACTAAACGGGGTTTGCGACTCCTGTTGATTTGTCGTCCCTATGCTACCTATCACTTTTCTGAATTTGTCACTCGAATTTGGCAACACCCTGTACAAAACCTTAACTAGACCAATTCTTTTGTATGGTAGCGAGAGCTAGCCATTAAATAAATCTGAAAAAGATAAGCTGGTGTTGTGTTTTGAGAGGAAAAATATTCCGAAAGATCTCGAGTGTATTTAAGCCAGAAATGATGCTAATAGAATATATAATATCATTATGAAATTCACAGCAGATTTAAAGAACCGAATATTGCCAGTCATAAAAGTTAGCCGCATTAGATAGCTGAAACACCTTTTAAATATAATATAATGATTCAAGTCCAACTAAATTAATGACATTTTCAAAAATTGAAGATACACGAAAAAAAGGAAAACCTCCTCCTCCCACCATGTAGATTGACTCTGTAGAGAAATATCTCAGGGATCTAAAAGTCAACTGTTGGCAATCTACCCTCAAACTTGACCTGTCACAGGCTGTAGTGCTGCTGAAGAAGATATACGTGGAGCTGGACCAAAATCGTATGAAAATTTTGTTACACAACTTTTTTTATATCCTTTATAACATATCTAAGGAATGTGCGTTGCAAAATTATTTTTATTTAATTTTATTATAATTTTGCGTATTTAATAATTTAAATCTTTCTCGGGTGCAAAGCTAAAAAAATACACTTTTCTGCGATAAAATACTTAAAAAATGTAATGTTAGCACCCTCTACAAACATTATTTTGTCACAAAAATTTTCTGATCAGGGTTTTTTTCTCCCTGGGTGGTGGCCAGACGTTATAGCCACTGTGCGCGTAAGACATTTAACTTACTTCTCAGAAAAGAAGTGATAAATCATATTACAATAAACTTTTAATAAAACATTAATATTCATGATAATAATTATTTCAATAACGATTAAATATAAGGTTCAAGTGCAATAAAATAATAAAAAAAATAATTGTACAATATCGAATACTTACAAAAATATACTTAGATATTGGTCATTTGTGAGAATCCTCCTGGATTCCAAGATTGATTTGAGGCAAAGAACAACCAGACGATATTTTTACAATAACAAATTGTATTTATTCATTTGAATCAATTATCAACCTTCTAATTACAAAGATTAATCAATATGTCTACGTCAATGTGATTGACCCTTACTATTAAATTAAATCATGAAATATGATACTAATCAACTATTAAACTTAATATCGAACGGGACAACCGAAATATGAGGACCTAGAGATACACGCAATTTGAATTGCTAGAATTCATTAACTTCCCACTAACTTTATTATATATTTACTCTTATGATCCAATAATCTAAATTTAAATATCACCTGACTTTTACTTCCTTACTTTCCAGGTGGAACAAACTTTCCAATTGTAGATTGCTGCCTAATAATCAGCGAGACGCTAATTAAACAATTAAATTGAATCATCTTAGAACTCCTTCAACCTTTCTCTTGGCATATAACCTCTCCTGTTAACTTACAACACTCTCCTTAAATACTTTGACTAATTTGCTTATCCCGGTTCCTTCTTTTAGAGTTCGTTGAAAGTATACGTGAATTTACGATCCTCAAAGACACCCAAGAGTATTAGTGATAAAGTGCCGTACACACCGTCACATTCTCCTACATGATAGTCTTCACGAGAACTAAAATGTTTTAGTCACATGTTTCCCGTTTTTTTGGGAGTGACAAACGTATTTACAATTTTAAGACATTTGTTTTGACTAAGTTCCACGCGCAACCACTTTTGTCCAAAAATAGTTTTATTGAATATGCTACATTTTTCTTCTGTGAACAACTTAGTGGTTTTGATTGCAGTGTTGTACGACTTGTTATGGTTTATAAATGTAAATGAGCGGGATATAAAAAAAAAAAGAAAAGAAATGGGTATCTGCGATCTCCATTGAAGGAAGTTAAAACTGATCAATCAAGGGAAGAACCTGCTGAAATAATGCATATTAATCGTGATAACGAGAGTAAATTTGTGAAAAAAGATGAACATGAAACGTTTGAGTTGAAAGGGAAATTTTCAAATGCCACCTTAAGAACTCCATCAAGAAAAATATAAAGCCATAAGTGTACCACAAGATACACTTCACCCTGTTAAAAAAACGCAAGCAAGAAAAAGTTCAACCTGCTATTTGTCAATCATTAATGAACAATAAAACTACAATAACTTGAAAAAATATGACAGTTTTGAAACCTTCTTGGTTCAGTTTGATTTATATTTTTTCACAAATTATCAAAGAAAAATTAAGAAGTCCTTAAAATTGGTAAGCATACTTTCTATTGGTTAAACTATTCCCTATAATTGTGATTTTTATCATGTACAATAAAAATAACTATAAAAAAGGATTGGAGTGACTCAGTTACCCTGTGCCATCAAATAATTTTGTATCGAGTGAGCGCCTGCTCTCAGGTTAACTAAACGGAAATAAGTCAATAAGTTATTAACTTTATTACTAAGGACTTACTAAGTTCCATGCCAAATTTTTATTGAAATGTAAAAAAAAAAATTAAAAACAACCTCATTTTAAAAACATCTGTAATTGGAGAAAAATTAAAAAATTTGCTTATGAGTATTTGAAACATAAAAAAGATTAAGAAGTCATGAAAACCCATTTCTTTATTAAGCAAATTGTTTGCGTCACGTACTGATACAATAAACAGCAAACGTTTTTTTTTTCAATTTATTCTCACTACTCTCTTTCTCTACATGTGTTTATATCTTTTATATATATAAATCTTTCCTGCGTGTGTATGTGACTAAACTCCTCCTAAACGGCTGGACCGATTTTCATGAAATTTTTTTTGTTGGTTCAAGTGGATTCGAGAATGATTTAGATTCACAATTCGGTCCACATCGCAATTAGTTAAAAGATATTAATTAAAAACATTAAACTCAATATTCACCTGCATTGTTGTAAAAACGTTTTTGTTATAAAAATGACGTAAGTTGGCGTCGAAAACCAATTTTCAGTCAAACTGTCCAAACCGGGTCTTTATTGTTACAAAAATGCAGACGAATTATGCTTTTTAGCGTTTTTAATTAATATATTTTCAAATAATCTTGATATATAAAATTCCTCTGTACGTGCGTATGTGACTGAGCTCCTCTTGAACGGCTGGACCGATTTTGATGACATTTTTTGTGGGGGTTCAAGTGAATTCGAGAATGATTTAAATTCACAATTCTGTCCGATACCGCAATTAGTTAATAATTAGCCAAAATTATGTAATGGTGCGTGACTGTTGATAAAAAAAATCATGGGCAATATTCTTGAGGCCACTATTTTGAGAGGCAAACTTCAAGGTAAAGTTGAACTTCTACCGCAAATACCAATGATTCTTTCAGACTCACATATCCATTCAAATGTTTGCAATTTCAAATTCGCTGGGTAATTGCTATGGCCATTAATAAGTCACAAGTTCAAACAATGACAATTTGTGGCTTAGATTTAGAAAACCCTTGCTTTTCGCGCGGCCAATTTTATGTTGCCTGTCCTAGGTTGTTTTGCTTGTTTATCCCTTTAAAGTGAAATCACTACATACATCCCTTCAAAATTATAACAAAATAATTTCAAAAATGACCATTAGACATGAAGGTGATCACAAATATACAAAGAAAAAAATTAGCATTTTTTTAAATTTCGAAAAATTTATGGTTTTACTGTGAAGTTAGTGCACGGTAATGGGGTCCATCTTTCCTACTCAAACTGACCAATCCAAAAGATTATTCAGGAAAAAATCTAATATTTAATGACCATAAAACTTTTATATTTTAACGAAATAAATTCAAAAAAAATAATTTTATCAGTTTTTAATTATTTTGAAATTTTTCTGTTCTTTCAAAATTTTTAATACAAATTTTGACATTAAATAACATATATTTTACATTACATGCTAAAATAAATTATATTTCTTACAAGGAGAGGGCACGACTAAGGAAATTCATTTTGGAATAAGGCGGTGTAATAGTAGTACTTCTTTAGGGTGTTCATCCCTCATTGTAATTCCGCCGAATGGCCAGTCAATTGGGAGAAAAACACCTTAGAAATTCATGATTAGCTTTTATACAATTCAATTTCAATTTCCTCCAACGATTTCGTAGCTTGGTTAAAATATATTTTGCATACTATGCGTGATGTCTGGGTTCGATTCATCGCGGTCAATTTTTTTTTTCCTTTCATTTAATTATTTTTAAAATTAAATAAACTTATTTATGAAAGTTTTATTAAATTTTAAATGATATTTTATGTAATTATTTTTATTATTTTTATTTTATAAAGTAAAATAAATACTGTAACTATTTAAATATTTATATTAAATTTAAATATATTTTTATATTAATAAATAGTATTTATAATAAAATATATATATATATATCTTTATATATATATATATATATATATATTATATATTAAATGATATTATACATAAAAATTAGTTACAAATAGTTTTATAATGTGAAATAAAATATACTATAAATAAAAGTATTATATATAATATAAAAATAATTTATAAAGTGTATTATTATTAAATTAACTTTTTATAATTAATATAATAAAAATATGTCTTTTAAACGGGTCGTTTTTAAAGAAATTTAAATAATTTAAAAACTTTATTTAAGTAATTTTAAAAAAATAATAATTATTTCAATATTAAATAATTATTTTAATAATAAATTAATAATAAATGAATAATTATTTCAATAACAAATAATTATTTTAGTAATAAATTAATAATAATTTTAATAATAAATTAATAATAATTTTAATAATCAATTAATAATAATTTTAATAATCAATTAATAATAATTTTAATAATCAATTAATAATAATTTTAATAATCAATTAATAATAATTTCAATAAATAAATTAATAATTTTAATAAATTAATTAATAATTTTAAAAATAAATTAATAATTTAAAAATAAATTAATAATTTTAAAAATAAATCAATACTTTCAATAATAAATTAATAATTTTAATATTATTTCTAATTAATTAATTATAATTATTAATTATTTTAGTTAAAAATTATTTTAAATTATAATCATTTTAAATATTTTGAATTATTAATAATTTTAAGTAATATTTATTCTAAATGTTTTTATTAATAATTATTTTAAATAATTTTAAAAATAAATAATTTAAATAATAAACTTATTTAACTGTTTTCACTTCATAAAATACAAAATGATTACATAAAATATCATTTAATATTTAATGAACCTTTCATAAATAAGTTTACATAATTTTAAAAATAATTAAATGAAATGAAAAAAAAAAAAAAATTGACCGATGAATCGAACCCAGACCTCGCGTATAGTATGCAGAAGATATATCAACCAAGCTACGAAATCGTTGTTGGAAATTGAAATTTAATTGTATAAAAGCTAAGCATGAATTTCGAAGGCTTTTTCTTCAAATCGACTGGCCATTCAGTGGAATTACATTGAGGGTTGAACACCCTATAGGAGTACTACTATTACACCAAGTCTTGACCCTAAATGAATTTCCTTAGTCGTGCCCACTCCTTCTTAGTAAAAAATTGCTAATATATATAAAATTTCCATCCATAACTATAATGAGAAAATATTTAAATCCATTATGTACAGACAGGGTCGCATTTAGGCATGTGCAGCTGCACAGAGAGGCAGAATTTTAGAGTGCGGATAAATATATTTAAATATTAAAATTTCTCACTATAATTTTAAAGTAAATAAATATTTTGCTACACATGCAATAAGCAAATAGTCCTTCAGAAAGTCAGCTGTTGAGAGAATTTTCGCTTTAGAACGGGTGCTTAGAGACTTGCAGTACCATCTCTTACTGGAGTTTGATTTTGCTGTGAAATCATAAATTTTCATTTAATTTTTCAACTCTTCTATTAATTTATCAAAATTATTGAAAGTTGCAATTATTAACTAGAAAGATTCAAAATAAGATCGCGTGCTATAATTTGAAATATCTATTTTTTTAAAAATATTTTTAGAGCTAATGGAATTTACCTAAGTTAAAGATACGTCTATATTTTTCTTTTTAGGAGGTCTTAATCGTTAACTATAGCCATTGTGCTACTATTTATAACTAGAAAAAAGAACAAAAATTCATAAACAACTCTTATTGGGATAAAACAAAAACAAATTAATTTGATTTTTTTAAAAAAATGTTTAATGTTTGGCTTTAGTGGAAACCAATGAACGTCAAAGGGTTATAAACCTCAAGGATTAACCAAAAACATTGTACATTCAATGGCATTACGATATATTTATTTTTTGTGCATTAAAAAAATATACCTGTTATGAAAATAGCTCGAGTTTTATCCTTTTTACCCTTTAATCAAAAAAAAAAGTTTAAGGCCAGTTAGTAGTCTATTTTATTCAGAATCGCTTCATATTCAACTTAGTTCATTGTAAATACATGCTCACACACGCAATCCATAGGTCGAATTGTGGTAACTGTATATCTGATGTGTCAGGTATTGTAATAACTTTCTTTATAAAAAATTTCATCAAAACGGTCCAGATTGTTACACTTTATTCAAAAAAAGTTTATAATTTTCACATTTAAGGCGTGTGTACAGGACAACGTCTGTCGGAACCGCTAGTATTTATATATTTATCTTGTTCAAATTTTCAATCCTTAATACAGTGTTTCTCAAACTTTCACTACTGGCGCCCCCCTTTTCAACCACAATTTTTATCGCAATACCTTATACATTAATAATGCACTAAATGCAATAATAATGCACTTTGACGCTAAAGCTACAATACGAGATCTTAATTATAAACCATACAAATTAATAACATAAGTATTAAATTTTGAATACTACCTTTAAAGGGAGTTGGAAACCTTTCTCTCTATACTGACAATGCTAAATTGGCTGTTTTCGATGTACCTTTTCTCAAAATCTGTTTTATGTACATGCTTGAAATTTTTCATACTATTAAAAGTACACCTCTCTCATTATAATAAAATGAGCTTTTAGCTAATTATGAATTTTTTAATAAATTAGAAAATATTTTATCAAACATTGCGAAATTTGACCCATTTTTTTACTTAAAAAATTTGTAAAAATTAAATTTTTGAGTTTTTTACAAAAAGCTCATTTTAGTATATATTAGACATCATCATAAATAATTCATAAAAAACTTACATACCTTTGAACAGTAGTTTCTCAGAAAAGGGGTACATCGCACATTAAAATTTACATTTTGAGATAAATTGATTTTAATGTATACAGTGAGACTTCTAATCGGCTAGGAAATAAAAAAATAAAAGGCTCAATTTAAAATAAAAGATACATGTTTTGGTTTATATCAGTCGTTACACTTTTAATCAAAAACAAAGTAATTTGTTTACAATTTTCGCCATTAAAATGGGCATGGCCCAAATTCAACGATTATTTAAAAATACGTTTTAAGGGCTTCTAAATATCCTTGAGATTAAAGTAAGGTATTTTTAGAAAGGTGAAAATCTATACAATTTGAAAATGTAAAAATCTCAAATTGTCAAAAAAATATGAATTTAGCTTTCTAACACCCCTTAAGCAAAAAAAAAAAAAAAAAAAAAATTAAGTAAGTAATAGGGTAATTATTATTTTATTTTTCCTTTCTCTAATTTTTAAATTGAACATATTGCAAAATGCGGTGACTGCTTAGAAGGCAAAATATGGATATCTGCTAAATATAATATTTGTCAATTTCTATTTGCATTCCTTATAAAACTTTAAGACAAGCCCATGGAAGTCGTTAATACGTATTAAACTTGTTCTTAATTTGGTATTAATTAATTAATTACAAAATACTCTGTGCAGCACTGATACATTAAAAGTATACCGGCTGAAGTGCCCGCTCTTTGCCCGAGTTCATTTATAAGAAAATAAAACATTATTGATATAATAGCTGTATTATAAGGAGAGTAAAGCCAAGTGCGCGACAATGTTTACAAAAATGTAAAAAGTTTTGTTTTTTTAAATGATTGCTCAAATTATAATTAGTTTTAAGCGAATTTTAATTTTAAGCCTCACAGAATTATCATTTATAATTGATGTTAAATAATGAACAATAATATAAAATTCCGATGAGGAATAATCGTATTATTTTTAAAATTTAAAGCAAAAATACTTCAACATGTTTTAACCCGGGAGCAGGCGCGCACTCGACACGATCGAGCGGAATTATTGAGTCACCCCAATCCTTTTTTTATAATTATTTTATTGTACACGATACAAATCGTTATTGCAGTGAATAATTTAATTAAGAGAAAGTTTACTTACCTACTTTCAAGGAATTTTGAACTTTTTTTTTTGGTAACAAATAAACAGTTTTGCCAGAATTAACAATTTCGTGCACTCTATGTGTCACGCGCTACCACTTCCGGGCAAAAAGTGTATTCATTATGATAATTTATGTGTTACTGCTAAAAACAATTGTTATGCTTTATATGTTTCAAAATACTCATTTTGGTCTAAGTCTTCGCCAAGTAATCCATCAAAGTGTGCTCTCCGTGGTTTTCCAAATATCATAAAAATGCTTTGCATAGAAAAAAGCGCAACAGAGAAATACATTACTTACAACTTCCTTAAATGAGAAATAAACACATAAAAGAGGGGTCATAACTAACTGTACCAATAACTTAGAAGGTCAAGCAAATTACAGCTATAATGAGCAGTATTTCAAAAATAATGACAGTGATGAATTTTTTATGTTCCTGAATTTTTTCGATTCTGGATCTGGGATCTGTTTTTTCTCTGAAAGAGTAGAAAGTTAGTTTTAAAAAAGAAAACATAATAAAATCTCTCTCATCATGGGATTACAGCAAATTAAATAAAATATTTTTTATTTGGTTATAGGATCAAAGATAGCTAATTAAGTATTGAAGAATTTTTTTTTGATGATTTAATATCGCGCCTATAACTCATATCAGAGTAAAAGTGCATTTTTTATTATGTCTGAAAGTATTTTGTTTCAATTCATTCCAGTAAGAAAATTATTTTTTTAAATCTTTTATTTTGGATATGCTCGCACCCCCTCGTAAGGTTATCGTGCCTCCCCAGGGGGGCGCGCGCCACAGTTTGAGAAACACTGCGTTAATACCATACTTTCTATTCATCCAATCAAATTAAAATGGTTTTTTTAAACTTGTAGTGGATGACTCCTGATGTTAATTCAGTTTTTCAAATTTTAATTAAATAATTAAATTTATTTAAATTAATTACCATTTTTTCACGCCAACTTGGATTCGTCTCTATTGTTGCAACTATGTAACTGTTAAAACAAAGACAAATGTTGGCGTCGAAAAACTGTTTTTCAGCCAAACTAGCCAAACCGAATGAGCATTGTTACAACAATGTAGACAAAAATCACATGCTCTTTTTTTAATTCCTACTATTAGTTAACTTTCCCCATATATATATATATATATATATATATATATATATATATATATATATATTATATATATATATATATAAAAGGTGTTTTTTTAGAGGTATAGAACTTTAAATTGCAATAAAACAACGATGTATTATTCGATTGACATGAATTTTTTTTATTCGAAAGATAATCGTGTGGCATTACATTTTAAATTTGATTTCTGGCATATGACTGCCACGGCTGGCTCGGATGTAGTCCAATCTGGACGTCCAATTTTCGATGACTTTTTTCAACATTTGTGGCCGTATATCGGCAATAACATGGCGAATGTTGTCTTGACCCAAATGGTCAAGCTCAATTTTCGATGACTTGTTTGTGGCTTATCCGCATAGACCAGGGGTGGCGAACCTTTTTGGGTCAACGTGCCATTTTTTCTAAAAAAACGTTTAATGAGTTATGGGCGTGCCATCAAATAATTTTGACTAGTGATTATTGAAGAACTAATAGAACTAAATACGAACAAATCAAAATTCTTTATTTAATACGAAAAAATACATTTTGCACTGTATAGTAGTAAATGTTTTAGTTATACTTGTAATTTAAATTAAAATAACATTAGTGTGATTTCTGCTGTTGTAGATTAGATGACAAATAATTTATATCAGGATTATAAGATGTTACTTTTAGTAGAATGCATGCTGAATTAGAGTCGTCTGTTAAACGGTTTTTAAGCGAGTCTTTGATGTTATTTATGTCTGAAAATAATGACTCGCAGGCATAGGTAGATGAAAATATGATTAAAATAGCATACGCCAACTTCTTCAAACAGTTAAATGCGTCTGGAATCGAATTCCGAATTCCATGTTTCCAAAATTTCGTTACTGGTATTTTTACTTAAATTGCTTGTCAATCTTTCTGCTTCAATCAATTACAACTTTTTCCTAGTTTCAATAAACTTTTGAATCCATATTGAAATGGACTGGAAATCATTCAGTTGCATTTCAAGTTCTTCAATTTCCAACCAATCGAATTGAGACAAGTTCAGTTTATCAAACGAAATCACATCAGGGTGCATAATAAATTTGAACGTTTCCGTTAATTCCTTGAACTGAGAAAATCTCGCTGAAAATTCTTTAATTAAAGAATCCATTATGGAAATAAAGTCATCAATAACTTTTTCTTCATTTCGTTTTTCTTGGACATGTAAATCTTTGATATTTTTTTTCACGTTTGGGAAGTACTTGTAGTTTTTTGTAATAATATTGTTTCTGAAAACATATAGTTTAGCTTCAAAAGCGCGAATGAGATCCATCTGATGATAACTGTTTTATTCGGGCCTTGAAGCTTTATGTTCAATTCATTGAAATGTTGGCATATGTCTGTAAAAAACATCAATTTTAAAAGCCACATAATATCCATCAACTGTGGGTATTGTTCAATTTTGTTCTCATTTTGTATAAACAGTCTTATTTCTTCCAAGCAATCAACAAATCTTTGAAGTACGTTCCCGTGGCTCAACCAGCGAACATTGTTATACATTATTAAGCCATTGTACACCCAATTGACTTCATCCAACAAAGCATCAAACTTTCGATTATTTAAAGCCTGCGACGATATGAGGTTGACTATTTTTGTGACTAAAGTTATTACATTATCAAGATATGTTAAGCCACTCTTTGCACATAAGGCTTGTTGGTGATTAATGCAGTGGCATTCAAGAATCGAATGTCCTACGTCTGTTTTAAATAAAGAAATGAAACCTTTTTTTTTTGCCTACCATATTTGGAGCACCATCAGTGGTTACTGAAACAATTTTTTTCAAATCAATTCCTTTCTCAGCAAGCGATTTTCTTACTGCCGTACAAATATCTGTGCCCTTTGCAGTTGTTAACAACGATGTTATCGCAATTAATTCTTCCTTAATGATGTTTCCTACACAATATCGAGCAAAGACAGCTAAACGTACCGATTTAGTAATGTCAGTACTTTCGTCAAGACATAGCGATATAAAAGGCGCGGAGTTAATGTAATTTTTTTGTTGATCTGTAACATTTTCTACCAATTTCAAGATTCTATCTTTCATTGTGTTTCTAGATAGAGGAATATATTTGATGCGCTGAATTATCTTATCTTTATTATCAAAATCATCAAAAAGTGAGGGCACACATGCCAACCAAGCTTCCTTCAAAAACTCTCCCTCTTGAAAAGGTTTACCATGCCTAGCAATGGCATTTGCAGCGGAGTAACTTGCCGCACTTGTGTGACAATTTTTGTTTACATATTTAAACATAGACGTCGACTGTTTATTTCTGTCTTTTATTGCACTTGCAATTAATTCTTTTTGCTTTGGTTCGCTTTTTTCACAAAAGGATTTGTGATTTGTTTCAAAATGCCGTTTTACAGACTATGTTCTGCATACCACTGTTCCAGAACATAAAACACACACCGCTTTGTCGCCTTTATTGATCATGCCATATTTCTCAGCCCACCAAGTTTGAAATTCTCTGCTACATTTACTATTTTGCACTTTTTTTTTTGTTGAACTAGCCATGTTAAATAGCAGTCAAAAATCGTAAATTTAACACAAAACTTTAAATGTACAGTTGTGTCGATGAAATTGACTATTCTATGTGCTCTAGCTTGATTCCTCCCCCGCAAAAACCTTTTTACTGACTGCGCACGACTGCGGGCTCATGGGCAGATTTATTTGTTTTTAGGAAATTGAGTGCTTGTACGATATTTCTGTAGTGTCTGCTCTTTCACTTTTGTCTCAGGTCATTAATATTTTTTTTAAAAATAAAGCTGTGAGAGTTATTTTACCAATTAGACTTACAAGACAAGAATTAGATCACATTAATAAATTAGATGTATACAAGCTGAACTATTAATGTAAACGTTAGAATATGATCTGTAAACAACTTGAATATATTTAGAAATAGTTACATACACACACTATGCGTAGATAATTTTTGCATCATTAGCAATTTATAATATACGAAGTATTTACGCAAGACAAAACAAACGAGTCTGCTCCCCGACTTGTCGGCGTCGCGACTGATCACTCGCGTTTGTTCATAATACTTCATAGTAAACTTAATTATTTTAAGCTAAAATACAAATCGTTTTTGACCGATGGCGTGCCCAAAATATTCTATCGCGTGCCATCATTGGCACGCCTGTCATTGGTTCGCCATCCCTGGCATAGACCAATGACTTTACATAGCCCCACAGAAAATAGTCTAGCGGTGTTAAATCACAAAATCTTGGAGGCCAATTCACAGATCCAAAACGTGAAATTAGGCGGTCACCAAACGTGTCTTTCAATAAGTCGATTGTGGCACGAGCTGTGTGACATGTTGCGCCGTCTTATTGCAACCACAGCTCCCGGTCATCATGATTGTTCAATTCAGGAATGAAAAAGTTAGTAATCATGGCTCTATACCGATCACCTTTGACTGTAACGTTGTGGCCTTCATCGTTTTTGAAGAAGGACGGAACAATGATTCCAACAGCCCATAAAGCGCACCAAACAGTCAGTTTTTCTGGATGTAACGGTGTTTCGACATACACTTGTGGATTAGCTTCACTACAAATGCGGCAGTTTTGTTTGTTGACGTAGCCATTCAACCAGAAGTGCGCTTCATCGCTAAACAAAATTCGCTTATGAAAATCGGGAACAACGGCAATCTCGTTTTGGTCCCATTCGACGAATCTACGCCTTGCTTGATGATCGTTTTGATGAATTGTCAAACCAAATTGAGAATAAATCACTTGACAGCTGTTAAATCGGTCGCCATCTTGGAAGGAAAGTAATGGCAACGTAAACTTCTATACCTGGAAAAACACTATATATATATATATATATATATATATATATATATATATATATATGTGTGTATATGTTTTATTCAAATTTTCAACCTTAAAAAAAAATTCTTTCTATTCATCTATTCAACGTAGAAATTGACTTAAACTTATCTTTTCATATTACTTGTTTCTAGCAACTATTTGTAACAAATAAATCTTCAATGGACTTTTTCCAGTTATATAACTTAAGGTCTTAATTTAAGAAAAACTACTAATTTTACCGTATTTTTAGAAATATTCACCTGTAGATATTTACTACTTTCTTTGTTTCTGTGCTCTTAGCAAATGGTGGAACTTAATGAAAGCAGCGTTTTCCTGAATTATATGCATCATCCAGCTTTCTGGAGTTATTTAATGATTGTTCTTCCAGACGTGTAAGGAACTCAAAGTGCTCTTTAAATATTTGTAGCAAACTTAATACATGTATATCTTTAAAGGTGTAAATATTTATCAAACTTTGGGAGAATAACATGTGAAGTGTTACCCAATATTTTTTTCTTATTTTTGTTTCATTGTACGAAATAATTGCACATTTTCTAAAACCGCAATTTATGCAAAGAAAATCAATCCTATATGTAATGAAAATATAATGAATTTACAAAGTTATGCATGAAGAAACACAGTGGAGACTCAGAGTAGAAATATGATGCAGTACTCAAAATATAATGAAGTTATTATTATCTGGTTAAAAGTTAGATGAAGGTAAAATAATGTATAATTTAAAAGTTATTTTGTTGTTTTCCGAAAAATAGATTACCTATCATGGATTTCTTAATAGAAATTTAAAACAAATTACGGAGATTCCTGAGAAAAGATACTTGTTACATTATAACGATTAATGTACATTAGAGTAATTTTTTCCTATTTAATGTGATTTAAAAATTCCTTATAAGCTGGCTTATAATTTTGTAATATTAAAACATCTTAGACGAAACATGCTAGCTCTACAATTCTTCAGATGTATATTTCTAGTTAATAGAATTTACACCCCAAAAAAGGACACAAGTTCTAATTATGAAGCTATGCAAATGAGTAGAGAAAGATAAATCTAGTGCAAATGATCCAAATGATGTTAATTCACAATATCTTATATGTTGCAGTCGCGTTGCAGTAAAAAAGGGCAGCTTGTTTAAACTAGAGTATTGTAAATAATTGATTTACTGCTGAAAAATTTAGAAATTATAAAAACTATGACTCCCTACCTTAAAAAACATATAGAGACTACTTCTAAAAATGCATTTATAATGTAATAGGATACAGATAAAGAGTAAAAGCTATTAATTTTGGAAAATTAAATTATAAACTGAAACATTAAAATACTGAAAATAATCCTCCTAGACTCTTATAAACCCTCTGAAATAAGTGAGATAACTTTTGTCTTTTTAATTATTTTTCTCTCTTTTTTAATTTTGCTTCTTCTTGTTGTTGATAAAATTCATCGTATATCCCACTTTGCATTTGCGTCATGCCCTTTATATAAACCATCTTCAGCACCTACACCAGGGCTGCCAATACAGGTATCCTCATTCAATCAGTGACAACTATTTGGAACATCGTGCATTATTATATACACAATGTTAAACTTTGGAAAAATGCAAACTCAGAGAATCGCTTTCGCTACACTTTCCAACAATTCTTTATTTCTACTAGTCAACTAATGCTGTCAATCCACAGTAAAGCTCAATATCCGACTATTTAATACAGATTAAATAAAGAAACAAATCCACATCCTAACTTATCTATTCATTTGACTGTAACAAAAGTCACAGTCAAATGGATTTTTGCATTTGGGTCGCTTTGAAACCTATGTACCCTCTGATAACATCTGCATCTATAATCGATATATGTAAAGATCACATACCAGCTCTAAAAAGTGTATTTTGCGAGTAAAATGCAAGGTAAATGTAAATAAATCTTCTCGCAACTATCCGAGTATAAGAGGGGCATAATTTTAACTGATCTGAAGATCGTAGATAGATTTTACATTTTTGTTTTTCAACTGGGTTGTTAAAAGATTGGTTTCTAAAGTTAAGATATTTCAGCTACATCCAATATACACAAAGTAATATGTCGTGTGGTTTGGCAGAGGGATGTCCGATTCCATTTCACACAAAAACTTAAGAGGTGAAAAGATACACATTTATCTCGGATATTCTTGAAAACAGTCATGTTAAGACTATGATTTTTGAATCCCTCAATTCACATTTTATAAATGCGGGACATTAACAATTTAAGAAAATTTTCATATCAGTTTCAGTGGCATATTATTAATGCCGCAAATATTAATAGTAAAATATTTTTCTCAAAGTAAATTATTTTAAATGCAGTTTATTTTAAATGTAGTTGAGTAGTAAATTCCTGAAAATAATATTGTTATGGTATCCCTCTAATTAATATTATATGCTGAAAAAAAGCAAAATGTGTGAGTGTGTGTGTTGATCTTTTTATAATATGTGTGTATTCAAACCATTAAATAGGTGAAAATAATTGAAGGAAGAAATGGTTCTTTTTTTGTTTATTTGCTTTTTGCAATAAAAAAAAAATTAATCAAGCAAATATAACCAAACCTGGTCAAAATGTCATCGTATATAAGATTAATACATGAGAAAACAAAAATAGGCACGCTTTGCACCCTAAATAAGGAAACTAGTCATTTGTCCACAGCACAGTAGCTGACCGTCAACCTGTTAGTCAGAGAAAAAATGCCTAATAGGACATATGATTGCTTTTTACAACTTCACAACCATTGCAATACAACGTACAAGGGTCCTTATCAACCTCTGAGGCAACCGCACCCACTCTTGATCTCCTCGATGGTCGTTGAAGCTGCTTTTCAAACTGTAACTGGACGCCACATTTATCAAAACTCAGAGGTCCCTGGAACAAGTAGCATGTGATTGGCCCACCTGGAGTCTTCCAACTATTCGTATTCTTGTGGAATCGTCTGGACCAGGGGTAGGTAACTTAAATTTGTCAATTGAAGTTTATAAATATGTAATGGACATTGTTTGATATACATCTTCAAAATTATGGACATTTACCAAATTACGAAAAAATCTGAAATATAATTCCAAAAATAATTTTACTGATGTTTTGTAATGTAATGAATGTTATTGCTGGAGAGATTTATGTGTTTGAAAAGAGGAAATTGCATGTATTCTGCTTTCCATTTTTGACTCTACGGATCAAAATAAAAAAAATCTTTACTCATAAAAAACAATTCGAATCTGCAAAGAAATGGTTTAACAATTGAATGCTCAGTGAGCGAGTGAGTGAATATTAACGTCACACTATTCAGCTACTCGGATTCTTTTGGCGACTGACCTCGCAATTTTGAACAATTGTCAAGCCATGAGAACGACACCTTAATTAGCAACCTTTCCCTTAACTTTCATACTACACCAACGGGAGGACGTTTGAAACTTGACATATTTAAAATGCACATCATCCCCTTCTGCACGGTGGATCCTCAGTGGTGCAAGATTCCACTCATGACACTCATGTCCGTTACCTTGACCACACTGAATTCTCAGAACCATATCAAATTGAAAATCACACTTTATATATATATATATCCCTGGTTTTCTCTTATATGAAAGTAGAGCAGGGCAAGTACTAGGTTTGCAAGAATATTTTTATTTATATTTTTACTTAACTGTAATGAAGGGGAATACTCTTATATTTTTACACGTTGTGTCTACTTCTTATTTTAATAAATATGATTCGAAATACATGTGATATATGTATATTTTTTATTAAATTTTATTATTGTTAAAACAATTAGTTATATCCCATTCTGATTATTTTTATGTTAAGAAATATATTTTAATGATACAAAATGAATACATATATATAATAACAGTGTAAATCTAAACTATTGACCTCGATTCCCTCATTCTGGATGCATCGTTACGGAAATCGAATTGTATAAAACAGACCTATTCTGTGGCACATTGAATCATATTGGTAGATTGCTTTGGTACACTAGAGATAGAAGGTTGCCACCCTCTGGTCTAGACGATGACGATTGGTCATATGAATAATGGGTAAAAAACAAAATTCAAAAAACAAGGATTGGACTAAGCTACGATGGTTACAAACGTCCTTACGCTATAAGATTCAATGATCAAGTATGACGTCACTGACCACTGCGTTGCAGATGTGTTTGCAAAGAGCTTAGCTATCCTCTGATACCTTATTTGAGTAAGGCATTAAATACTTAAAAATACAATTTAAAAAACTTTGTTTTTTGAATTGTTTTTATCAGTGTATATAAATTTATTAATATAAACATTCTACTTCAACAATGTTCTTGAAATCTACTGTTAAATTTGTGTAAACTCTAGCAGACATGATTATCGAGTTACATCTTATCCAAACATTCGTATTGATTTGTATTTTACGTAATATTGATTATGCTAAACGTAGATGTTGCATAATAAATAAAATAAAATTTATTTTTATATATGTATGGTTCCGTAAAATCGAAGCATCTATTATTTTATAGCTAATAATATCTTAAAATGTTAAATTAACTATTTATACTGTTTAATTTATGACTTTTTTACATAACATCTGTTCTTAGAGAATAACTTATTTAAACACTCTTTTGTTTTGTTTTTTTCATATGATTGATAAATTTTTCTTCTCATAGTTGGTAAAGTCAGACTCAAACTTTCAGATGTTGGTTTCTAGGAGTTAAACATGAATTTGGCTAGAGATTTAGAATCTTATTTTGTATTTTATAACATGTTTTAGAGCCACATGAGTGATATTGGTTATGGATATTGTAGTTTTGATCCCGGGTTAAGTAATAAGGATGGCTCGGAGAAACTTAAGCTTTCTTCTTCTACGCCAAGCGACAATGAGTTTAAATAGAAGCAGTCTCGCAATAATGCACTTATATCTTGCACCAAATTACAACCAAAGTATTCACTTAACAATAACAATAATAATAATAATAATAATAAAAACACCATAACCACTAGTTTACAGAAGCTCATCTGTCATTATCGTGGGTAGAAAATCCTTCAAAATAAATTTTAAAAATTGACAAGTAACATATTCTTTCATAATGAGATTCATTAGATAAGATACAAATAGTACAAAAAAACCCAAAACACACAAATTATCAGATAAAAATAACGAATTTGCTTAAAAACTAAGGCACGGTTTGGGCGTCTTATATATATGTTAACGTATAAAGTTTCTACTGTTTGACACTGCAGGATTTATGAAAAAATAGCATGTTTGACATCTGTAATCACTTAAACTCAGCGTTTCTCAAATTGAGAGGTGCCTCTTATGGGGCGCGAGCATATTAAAAAGTCGAAAATAAAAAAAAAAATATCTATTTTTTTTTCTTAATTTACGAAAAAGTAAACAAACTAAATATATTTTGCATTATAAAAAATGAAGTACACATTTATACTGATATAATACATTTATACATGTATCAAGACTGCATATAATGTATTTTATAATTAATTTAACCGTACTAAGTTAACAACAAGTTTAATAATTATGAGTGACCCAATGGACTTATCACATATAAAATTACATACAAATATTAACACTTATCTTTATAATTAGTACGGTTTATGATTAATCCCTTAATTGTAGGTTAAATGTGTGGGTATTCACCCGAGGTGATACCTTACTCCTAAGTTATCTTGGTGACCTTAAGATGTTGGAGAGTGTGAATGAAGAAACAGGCATTCCCATGATCTTAAAATGTCTTTATTAAGGTCTTAACTTAAACACTAACAATGATAACATTTATATGATAACTAAGCGGATCTGAGGTGAGAAAACACACAATACGTATTACCAAATAAGCGCGACTTTAATCACTTTCTTCCCGCCTATTCCTAATCTCAACGTATACACAGTCCTAATACATAACAGAGAGAACTATCCTACCTTGATCTCTTGTTTAACCAGAATCCTCTCGAATCCTAAACATCTTTTATTTAGCTCGCGTTGATTAGTATCCACCTTGGCTTGATCGCTCTACCTCGGATAGCTTCACACTCAATGGCGGCTTTCTTCTCTTCCTTCAGTTCACGAACTTAAACTCAGACTAGCATAATCACTTCCTAATAGGTCATACGCTTATGTTAAACTTCTGCTATTTAAAAGGTTTCCAATTTTCATATTCACGCTTCGCTTCTGGATTTAGTTGGAAAGAATTTGACATTTTAGGCCCCAACGAACCCAAGAGGAGTTTTTAGTGGAACACGCGATGAGCCCGTCACAAATGTTGCGTGATTCTCTCTCCAATGCCATCCTTTTCCACATAAGCACGCGTATGTGATGTATTGTGGGTTAGAAGAAAAATAATGCACATAAGTAAATTTAATCACAAACACTGTCAAGATCTTTTTATTGCATTCCAAGGCCTTCGGAATAATTTTATGGAAATCAGTTCAGAGAAAAGATTGTACTTCTTAAAGATGTATGTATACGTGAGGGGAACTTAACGCACTGGCTGAGAGAGATGTTTATATAGCCGGTGGCACTTAAGAGGTTAAAGTCAAATTGTAGCTTTAACGTTTAAGTATAGTATTATTGAATTCAAAACATTGTTATTGTACAGAGGGAGGGGGCACAATGGAAATTATGTTGGAATATATATTGGGTCGCAAATATTGAAAACTTGGGAAGCACTGTTTTAGCTATCAAACAGTACAAATATACTTTGCGTAGAATATTTCCAGGAAGAAAAAATTAAACACACAATTATTATTTCAGTTAAACATATCTAAAAAGAAATTACTTATTTTACTATATTCAACCACATTGTAAATACTTTGGTCCATATTTGGATTTAATCTAGGAATTAAACTAAAAAGAGCGATTATGAATAATGTGAAATATATTTTAAATTCAACTGGGATTGATATGGATTCTTCTTATTTACACAATTCCAGAGTTTGAGGTATATTAATTTATAAGTGTCTTACGCGTAGTTCATATTTTAATTTGAAAATTCTTCTAATTTTTAAATACATTTATATTGAGGAACTGTATTGCTCTTGCACGGAAGTCAAGCAATATTCTTATCATATGAGAGGGCAGCAATGCAGGCATAAATATACGGAAATACAACTTAGAAATACAGCCATGACAAAATAATTACTTAAAATATGCAGTAGTCTCAAGTGTAACTGATTGCAAGATACATTACCATAGTAATGAATAAGAAAAGCATTAAAAATTTTATTGCAGCTGAAATTGACATGAATAAGATAAATGGCCTATAATCACTACGTATTAAAATTCTATAGGGAAATCCTTCAGTTCAAAGGTTTCATACCTATGAGTTGCTCAACGGCAAAAAAAAATTATGAGGAATTAACTAGTAACGACGGTTATTACAGATTTATTATCTTTTTCTAACATAATTCAAAATTTCATCATATTTGCAAACCCCTTTTTCATTCGTTAAGTAATATTTCAACATAAAAGCATCAATTTTTTCCTAGATTAATTTTTTTTGTATGTAAGTGATTGAACTTGTGCTGATAATAGTGTAAAATTACGCAATATGTAAACTGTATACATCTTTAGACTCTTATTTATTTCCGATATTTGTAAACCGTAAACGTTGTTTTGTAAGAAACCCACTAGGTAATAAATTCATTCTAACATATCTAGATAGGATGGAACATTTTTAAGTAGGTTACAAAAAGCATCACAGTAAGGAAATGTTAATTTTTTTGATAAAATAAGATATTTATTATTAATCGTAAATCCTTTTTTCATTTCCAGAGGCAAAAATCAAATTCTTTTTTTGCTCCTTCATTATCCTTTGATTGTTTATACAAACTTTGAAAAAAAAAGGGAATGGCAAAAAAAAAGATGCAACAAAATAGTTAATTAAATGTTTTTTATGAATTTTCCTCATATTATTTTCTTTAAAAAATTGAATTGAGCATCCATTGAGTAATTAATTTATGAAAGTTTATGCATTTTTACTACTTGA
>BMAU01015982.1:57500-152391 GCA_019973935.1 Trichonephila clavipes
AGGTTTCTGAATTTCCTTCCGACATTTATTCAGCTGAAACAAACAATGTGAGTCTCCTTTGTTATGCTGTACAATATTGTAAAGGCCAGTTCTAGCAACTGATATTGCAAGAACTGTTTGATTGAGCGTACTGTTGTCTTGTTTATTGTGTTTCGGGTGACAAGAGCATTCCACCAGTGATATTTTAACGGGTTTTTTTTTCATGGTACCGTGACGCTTGAGATAAATAAAGGTAGCGTGATATTTATTAATTTAAGTATTTAATTTATTTACGTTACATCTATTAATTATATACATTGAAGTTATTAAAAGTATTGTTGAGATCATTAGAGTTCAAATCCTGTTTGTGATGGAGGAGGTCACATCCATTCTCTGCCAAAGTTTCCAACCGTCTCTTCTCGCTATCCTCGCTAGGGTCTCCGCGAGGATAGATCTCGGCCTCTGTCTTCGAGTTACATACTGTTCGTGGGTGGAGTAGGGTGATTCCTCGCCATGTCAAAGTTTGCCGGGGTGATGTCCGAGACAAGACCGCGTCAAGACAAGAGAAGTTGTTCATACAACGTGGTTATCGTATCCACAAAAAGAGACCGATATTCAGCTGCGTGGCGGGAAAACGTCACAACTACAAAACATCTTTGAAAAACTTTTCTGACAAACTTCTTTATCACAATTTCGTTCATTTTTATGAATTAAAAAGAATAGTTAACTTTTCGCTTATTTGGTATATAAGTTAACATTAAAGTGTATAAATCAGCTTTTCCGTGGAATAAATCAAGGTAGTTCATGAAAAAGCTACACAAGTCAGTTAGAATATATAATAGATACAAAATTTTATATTTTAACTAGTTAATCAATGAAACAACTAGTTATTCTATGAAATAACTAAAGGTAGACTGTTAAAGTGAAAAATAAAAAAAATTCAAAGTTATTTTACAAATAAATTGATCCTAAATAGCTAGAATCTCCTAAAAATTAATTTTATCACTATTGCGAATGATTAGCTAATAAATAACAAGGAAAAGCAGATGATATAATTTATATGTGCTCATATTGATAAAACTAGCTAAACAGAAAGAAAAAAAAACGTATCTTACAGAAATAGTTACATTTAAATATTATCAAAAAATACACGCTGAGAAGAAAGATTGTTGTTTTCCAAAGACATTGTGTGAAATTTTTCTAACAAAAACGAACGAGAATATTATTCTAAATTTTATGTGAAAAGCCTTTATTTTACTTTTTATTATTTATTAGAGCAAGGATTGCTGCGATGACACTTTGAAATGCGATTCAAAACTGACTAAACACAGCTAAAGCTGGTTCAAAGAACTTTCCAGAGAAGTATTGCATACTGTAACGATCAAGTAATCGTTATTCTATAGAATACCTAGGAAAATCATAGAATTCAATATTTTTATATGCTAGTTATTCTTGTTATTTCATGAAATACCTAGTTGTTCTATAAAATAACAGATTTCACACTTTCACCGTAACACACACACTCATATATATATATATATATGCTTGTGTGTGCAAAAAAATAGAAATAATCAAATAAATAGAAATAATTTATTTGATTAAATGCCCTAAAAATAAGAGAAAAAAAACCTAAATTAAGATATAGAAAACCAGAAACAAAAGAAGAAAACAACAATTGTGCAAAATGGAAAATTATTGCTGATTTAGGGAGTATATATCTGTGTCTATGAGAGTGTAATAGCAATGCCTATTTTCAAAGAAAGGCTGTCGGTAACAAATTTATTCTCTTAAGGTAATTTTTTTACTTTTAATTTGAAAGACAATTTAAATATAAAAAATTATTTTTCTTTTTATTATTTTCACTGTCAATTTCAGATTTAAAAGATGAAAAAATAGTATTCTATCACATTGATGAAAGTCTATTAAGTTGAATTTATATATATATGCAATACATTTATAATGTACTTACTAATAATAATGTAATTTGACGCAATAAAAAATACATTTGAAAATTACATGATGACCTTAATTATATACTTCTAGAATTATCATAAGTATTCAATTTTTCATGTGTTACTTTTAAGTAATAGATATTTTATGTAAACTAGTTTTAATTAATACAGTAAATATTATGTCACTTTTCCTTTGAAATTTTTATACTGAAACATATTGCAAAATCATTTTTAATTAAATTTTTATTCATTTAAACATTTTTAGGTCTCAGATAACTATATAAAGAGTACTTAGAGTGTCAATTTTATTTTACTATACCTTTCTTTGAAAATATTTGCTCTGTAAAAAAGGTCCAAGAGAAAGAGAGTGATTATTAAACTTCTCCTTAATTTAGTACTGTTAATTATCGAACACAAGGCACAATATTGTTACATTTATAAACATATTGCATTAGTGTAAATGAGTGTTTTATTTTATTTCCTTTCATTTAATTAATAGATTTTTTTAAATACTCTTTTACTTTGGAGTTTTTGATATGTCCACGCCGCCCTAGGGTGCGCACCCCTTAATTTGAGAATCGCTACTTTACAGATTAAAATTGTCTTTGTGATTATAAATCTATCTTCTATTTTCAGAGAGTGTAGCTAATACTGTTTAGTATAAAATAATAAATTTATACTACAGCATGACTATTTTTGAAATATAAATACTACAAAATTTTGAAATATAATGAAAATGTTACATAAACATTTATTTTTATTTTACAAATGCCAGACCATTGACCATCAGGTCATTAGGCAACGGGCTCTCCAATACCTTTTTACAATGCAGTTAAGATCATTCAGTGCAGAGCACTCGTCCAAATGAGCGGCAGTCATGTCTTGTCCAGTGTCACACAAAACGGAGATAGGTGAAGGGTGAAGTCACAAAGTTAAAAACGAAACAGATGAGCACAAAGGCAGTCATAGTTAAAAAGTCTAAATTTAGCCACAGCAGCAGCACGAGGAGAACTTGGAATACCGTGAGATTTCTTACATAGTGTACTCCAAGGCTTATCACGAGCAACACGAGAAGCTGAAAGGCGAAATGATTTCCTAAAAATCCTTTTAATTTCCAGTTTGGCAGAATGAAGTGTCAGGTCTCGGCGAAAGTTCTGAAGGATACCCGTTCCCTTTTTGCCAAAAGTCTGCCCTCTCATTTCCCCACAGACCACAGTGGGATGGTACCCATTGAAAGACGATCTTTCCTTTTATCTTTCACAGGAGTTCTCTACAGTTCTGCACACGTAAAAATTATTCTCTTTATAGTTGGACAAAGCCTGAAGGGCAGAAGTAGAATCTGAAAGAATTACAGCTCTTTCAATGGGAGGAAGACGAACAGCAAGTTGCTGAAGGGCTATATGTATAGCTTCAACCTCACCATCAAAGTGAGTTGTCAAAGGGCCGGCGTGTAAATAGAAGGAGAAGAGGTGACTAAAAACACCAATGCCAGCGCCTTGGGCAAAGTCCAAGAGTGAGCCATCTGTGTAAACGTGAAGCCACTCCTCCGGTGGGAAGCGGGTATTGATAGTTTCCAAAGCTATATCGTGAAGAGCAGTTGGACTTAGATCACGTTTTTTCACATTCAGAACAAGGTCCAATCTAATGTTGAGCGTTGCGCAGTCGAGTGGGTTAGCAAAAGACAGTAACTCAAAGGGCACATCATTAATGACTTTATATTGAATGTTCTCACGAACACATTGAATAAAGCTTTTTTGAGTCTTAAGATTACGTCCTCCATCGGAATCATAGTCCCGCCAGAATGAATTATTTGGGAGTCTAATAAGTCTATTGAAGAGAATAGCAGCATTCTTCTCAATTATATTAGTGAATGGCTGAAGGTCGCAAAGTAACTGCATGGCAAGTACTGGAGTAGTTTTAACTCCACCAGTGATCATGCGAAGGGCTTGGTTATGGAAAGTGTCAAGAAGTTTTCTAACGTTCTCTGAGGCAGAGATCAGCACCTCATTGTAATAATTTAGAACTGGTTGAATATATGTCTTGTAAGTTGTATTTAAGGTATCCCTATTGCATCCCCATTTAACTCCGGTCAATCTTTTAAGAATGGAGAGTCGCTTTCTTGCCTTAGAAACAACAAGCTCAGCACACAACATGCTACACATGTTACACAAACATGCTATCAATAAAGTAATATTCATTCTTTTAATATTTTGGTGTAAAATGTTATTTCTAAAAAGAGATACTAATAAAATAATTATTTAATTGCATCCTAGTCTTCTATTAAAAAGGAAAACAAATTAAATTCAAATCAACTTTAATAACTATAAGGAAATATTTAAGCAAACTTCCACAACAACTAGCTTAATAATTAATTCTTAAAAGTAGAAGAAAACCCTTCGCGTACTTTATAATTTGACTTTCAAAAGCTCGCGCATAATTTTAGTTTTGCTCCCCTGTGATACTTAATTCGATAAACGAAATAAAATAACATTACTTATGCAATTAATTTTTGTAATTTCTTAATTCTCAATCATGAGTATTATCTAGGACAGTCTTTGCTTACCTCTGGCAAAATACAATAAAAAGTGATAATTACGCAACTTGAATTCGGGAAAAAGTACGAAATTGGCAAAGGCATCTTTCCAACTCATTACTGCCATTCCGATTCAGTTCTTTTCTTTATCGATAGCAGAAAGGTGTGCTATTTCTAATGGCAAGGGAAAATAATAATAATAACAAAAAAATCCTACCTGACGCTCTTTTAATTAGACGGAAATCTTCTTTTTCCTACAATCATTTTAATTTCCTAACTTCCAATAAACCGCTCCAGCGATTGCTAAACAACTTAATAATCCGATAATTAATTTGTCGAAGACTTGGAGAGAGAAGTGGCTGACTTTTTTTGGTTTTATTCAAAGGGTTTTTTTCGCTCCGAAGGGCTATAAAAAAGGTAAAAAGGAACATGGGGTAGAATCAATAAAAAAATTACCTCAAAAATCCTCGTAACGAAAAAAAAAGAGGCTGAAAAAACGAAAAGTCCCTTTTTTCAGGAGGAAAGTCAATATAACAGGCATCAATTTCCTTTCCTTTCTTTTTGGCCCATATTTTATTCACCCTATTGATCTTTCAAGATGTTCATGTAGCCATGAATGACGCATGATTCGCCGTTGTTTCAAAATAACACCTTATGCCTTCCCTCATTTTGGCCAAAGAAATCCGGCAAAGAGAGCACATAAAAAGATAAAGTGGACAGTATCGATAAAAAAAAGAGAACGATGAGAAAAAGAAAAACGGCTTTTTGCTACATGCTTGCCATCCCAAAGGCTGGTTGAAGAACGCTTGGCGCTCGAGCGTGTGGAAAAAGAGAACGAACACTATGTGACACTTTTGAAACACGGCCGGTCATCCATCAGTCTTAATGTGACAAGACTGGGACTGTATGCTGTATCATTAGCCGACTTGCAGCGACTTTTACAGTGCAGGTTTGCAAGTTGAGAAAATACGGGCTAGACGCTCTGATTCGATTTGTCACGGTTTTCTTTAGTTTTCGCTTATCAGTTCTTTTCCTATATATAAATATATTGCCTAATGTGAAACGGTCGTGTTGGATATTTCTCATGGAGAAGAGTTTCCTATTCTGACTTTCTTCCAAGAAAAAGCTCTAAAACGTATTGAATGTTATTCATTTTATTTGTACCTGATTGGAAAAGCGAATTATTTGAAGAACTGATATTAAGATTAATTTATAAGTCACGGAGATATTGAACTATTGTTTTACGTACATTTCTTAGAAGTTAATAATATATATATATATATATATATGTATACTATAATAAAATAAAAGTGAAGAAGTACTAGAACCTACAGTGCTAAAGCAGGAAGAAATTAGAATTCACCAGACACAACAAATGTATATATATATATGTGTGTGTGTGTAAGTGTATGTAAGTTTATATATATGCATAGATTTAGGAATTTAGAAAGTATGGATATGTTTTAAATTGTATTAAATTTTAATGTAGATGCGTTTCACTTTTTAAAATAAGTTCAAAGTAAAATCCTGTCTTTCCGATCTTATGCCAGCCTCTTATCAACTTTTCGATATTCATATTAATTTAAGTGTCAATAAAAGTTTAAGTTATAATAAGCGTCAATAAATGCTAAGTATGTTATCTAAGTCTTCCCTTTTTAATGAAAAAATCGCAACTAAGATTTTATTATTTTCAAATGTAATAATGTGTGACGAATCTATACGGCACTTTATCACTAGTACTCCTGGGCGTCTTTGGGGATTGTAAATTCGCTTATATTTCCAACCAGCTCTAAAAGGAGGAAACGGGATATGCAAATGAATCAAAGTATATAAGGAGAGTGTTGTATGTTTGCGGAGAAGGCTATTGAGCCAAGAAATACATAGGCAGAGCGCTAAAAAGATTCAAGTTGATTGTGTGATTAGTTTCTGGCTGATTGTCAGGCAGCTATCTACCTTTGGAAGGTTTAAGCCGACTGGAAAGGAGTGAAGTAGTAAAAGCCAGGTGATATTTAAAATTCAACTATCGGAATATAGGAGTAAATAAATATTAGTTACTGTAAAGTTAATGATTGCTAGTAATTCAAATTGCATATATCTCTCGGTCCTCTTATTCCAGTAAAACCGTTCGATGTTGAGTTAAATAATTCTTTAGTATCATATTTCGTGATTTAAATTAATAGTGAAGTTCAATCTAATTGACGTAGACATATTGATTTATATTTGTTTTTAGAAGGTTGATAATTGATCAAAGGGAATAAAAATTATTTGTTATTGTAAACATGTCGTCTGGTAATTCTTTGCCTCAATTCAATCTTAGTGCCCAGGGTGGAATCCAGGGAGGTTCCCACAAATGTGTATGATTACCTTTTAAAAGAACAATTTAAAATTATGACTAAATACAACATCGGATATGACATACGGAAGATTTCAAAACAATTCTTTTCATATAAGATGAACTATTAAATGAATATCGCTCATGTAATTATATATTATGACATCATTCAACTAATAACATTTAAAGTATTAAAAAACGCTGCCTTCACTTATGTTATAAGAAATGATGAAACTCTTACCCTTTATGTGTGTTACCCATTTCTCATTTAGGGCTTTTTTGTTTGTTTCGCAAGTTAGACATCTATAATTCGATTACTACAATCGAGAATCCAATTAGAAATATGTATTTAATTTTATTTGTAGGATTCTTAAAAACGAATGAGCAGGATTTTTTTAAACATTTAACGCAGCTTATTTGTCGTAGTTAGGTTTTAAAATGTTTTTTTCATTTCAATAACTTTATTACGAATTTATTACATGCAATTGTTTTGTTATTTGACTTCAAAATACATTTAGAAAATTCCAAAACCAAGAGACTTAATATTGTTAAAGTGGTTTAAATTTGAAAATTTGTTGTGACGTGCTGCATAAATCCAAAAATGTAGGTGTATATAGATGTAAATGTAGGTGTATATAGATGTAAATATAGATATATATTCTCGTTATATACTTCCATTCTTAATGATTACACACATAATAATTTGTTCTAAAAAAAACCTTTTTTTAAAAACCCTTTACCCTTCTTAAAAACATTTTACTAAGGGAGATTACATTTATTTGCCTTTATTTGATTACTTAAAAAAATTATGTAAAATGAATGTAAACTTTTATTTCGCAAATCAGTTTTAAACTTACTTAAGATTTTTTAAATTTCAAATAATTTTTTTAAACATTTTGAACTTTAAATACTAATAAAAGGGTTACATAAATCGTAAGGAAACATATCAGAAATGCTAACTATGTTCCAGAAAATTTAATGAGGATATAAAACAACGAAAAGTGCTATGATACAGCTCCAATAAAACAATATAATTATATATTTGCATTTTCTAAGTTAAATATACCAAAATTATTGAAAAACTTTACGGTATTTTTAATTGTTATTAATATTAAATGTATTTCTGATGAAAAATATTGAAATAAAATGACTGAAACGTTTTCAATTTTGCAAAGAATTTTTCCCAGAAATCGGTACCTAAAATAACTCTATGCCTAACAAGAATGGTTTTCAACACTGCATCTATTAAAAAATTTAGTCCAGTTCAAAAGCAAAAGAACTGTAAAAAAGTATGCAAGTGTAATCAAAAGTTTACAAAAAATATTAAAACTATTTTTTTCCATGGAGAATATTAATGTAGTTAAATGTCTCTTCTACCGACTAAAATATTATTTTTCGAAATAATTCCATTGAATACTTTCATGCTATTGAATAAAAATGACCATATCATTGTGCTGTAAATTTGAACGCCTTTCTTTCCCCACCCCGGATCCTTATTGTGCAATCAATAAATCAAACTCATTCTTCCAAATCCACCGTAGTTCAAGAGTGAGGCTGCTTCACTCCCACCCCTATACATTCACCTATCACCCCCCAAGGAAATAAAATGGATGGAATATAACCACGATCCAAGAATGCCCTCTCATTCAAAAGGCATTCAATAACGGTGGACAAGCAATGACGAATGGAGCAGTAGAAGAAAACCTTTTTGTCCAGCGAGCTCTGCCTCTTAATTACGCCTTTACTGAGATAGAAGCCCCTCTAGCATCTGAGCACTTCATGCGGTCAATAGAAGGGTGTCAAGTGATGTTGATGGGACCATTTGACGCAGAGGGTCAGCCATTTCTTTGAAGGTTTGATTCGTATTTTTTTGCTCCGTCTGGAGGAAGATTTATAATCCTGTGATACAGGTCCTGGGGAAATGATTGAATTGAATAATTTTTCAATTAAAGTTTCATTAAGCAAACATGAATTGGGGTTCTTAAGCTAAAAATGTTAGTTCATTGTAAGTTATAAATTCATGTAAGGTTTTATCATAGTTTTAATTCGTATAGTAGACTACTATTATAGTAAGAGTATTGTTATTACAGTTTTTTTATAAAACTTATAAATCTGATAGAATTATCATATTTATGCCAATCGTTGCGGAATTTTTTTCATAAATAATACACTATACTTAAAATGTGTCTCATATTTTTATAAAATTGTTTCAACTAATATTTTAACATTTAAAACTATATTACTGATTTTACGGTAATATACAAACCAAAAATATATGCTAATTAATTTCTTTTTAATAGTTCTTAGGCACCAGATATTTTTTCAAGCAATGCAATGATTAAAAGTGGGGGAAATATTAGAATATGCATAGAAACATTTCATATATATTTCAAAGGTTTTACTCTTGAAATCCACTTAAAGTAAATTGGTATGAGAGCCATAATTGAAGCTAGTGCAGATTTGAGTCTCCTTTTCATATTAGAATCAGAGATGCATCTTATCGAAAAGTATTCTTTAAAATTAAGCAATTTATTTCTACCTTAATATTTATTTTTCAATTTTAAAAGCTTTCGGATGTTATAAACTTTAGAATTAAATATGCAGGGCAATCTATTAATGCATTAAAGTTTGGATTTCAATTACACACACATACACACATATATACATGTAATGCAAAATAAATAACTTAAAAGAGTGGTTTGAGTTAGAAGTAAATTGATATTATACTAGCAACAGAAATTAATTTCGTAAAAAGAAAATGCTAGAATTTTAAAATTGTGAGTTAGTGAAAAGATTTACTTAAATATTGCTAAATTTCTTCAAGTTATCTTTTATAAATTATGTTGTATTGTGAATTCAGTAGAACTGGAAATTAGTGCCAAAATTTATTTTCTTGAAGTTAAATAAACACACACACACAAAAATGAGAAATCTATATTTTTTGTATTCATAAAGAACTTAATGGCTGTTTTAAAATAGGGACATATTGCTTTAGAACAGAGTGTTTTTTTTCTAGGTATAGAAGTTTAAGTTGGCATTACTTTCCAAGATGGCGACCGATTTAACAGCTGTCAAGTGATTTATTCTCAGTTTGGTTTGGCAATTCATCATGAATAGACTCACGCCTGAACAACGCTTTCAAATTGTGCAATTTTATTTCGAAAATAATGGTCGATTTTAATAAGCAAATTTTGTTTAGCGATGAAGCGCACTTCTGGTTGAATGGCTACGCCAACAAACAAAACTGCCGCATTTGGAGTGAAGCTAATCCACAAGTGTATGTCGAAACACCGTTACATCCAGAAAAACTGACTGTTTGGTGCGCTTTATAGGCTGGTGGAATCTTTCTTCAAAAACGATGAAGGCCACAATGTTACAGTCATTGGTGATCGGTATAGAGCCATGATTACTAACTTTTTCATTCCTGAATTGAACAATCATGATGTCCAGGAGCTGTGGTTCCAACAAGACGGTGCAACATGTCACACAGCTCGTGCCACAATCAATTTATTGAAAGACACGTTTGGTGACCACCTAATTTCACGTTTTGGACCTGTGAATTGGCCTCCAAGGTCTTGTGATTTAACACAGCTAGACTATTTTCTGTTGAGCTATGTAAAATCATTGGTCTATGTGGATAAGTCACAAACGCTTGACCATTTGGAAGACAACATTCGCCGTGTTATTGCCGATATACGGCCACAAATGTTGGAAAAAGTCATCGAAAATTGACGTCCAGATTGGACTACATCCGAGCCAGCCGTGGCAGTCCTATGCCAGAAATCATATTTAAAATGTAATGCCACACGATTATCTTTCGAATAAAAAAAAATCTATGTCAATGGAATAATACATCGTTGTTTTATTGCAATTTAAAGTTCTATACCTCTCAAAAAACACCCTTTACTTTGTCTATATAAAATAGATATAATTATAAAAAAGATAAATTCACACTTTATTTCTGAAATACATGTATAAATATAATATTCTTAAGGGTCTTAGGTATATACTTTACAGAGAGAGAGAGATACTTCTTACTGTACTTAAAAGCTGTACATTTTAACTTATAACTAATTTATACATTACCTTATTTCATACGTTTGTTAAATTTACTTTGAATATGAATAATTATGCACAACGTAGCTGTCGGCTTACTATTAGCAACAAACTCAACACATGCATTGTTTGACGTATGCAATTAGTTAAACACAATATATTTCCCTGCAACAATCTTGCAATAATTGCAACCTTTGAAATATTTAAACAACTTTTAGAGTAAATAAGGTACATTTTAACGTGAAGTGACAGCAACAACTTTGTCTCTCAGCAGATGCTCATGTTTATTTGATTCAGCCTTTTATGCGTCTTTTAAGGTTGATTTTTATTTCTATCGCCACAAAATACTGTCACATTTTGAGTGGCAGTCGTTTCATTATGCAGTCCAGCGTTTTTCAGGAGGATTTTAGACAACATGCAACCGGATTTAGAAGTACTTGTTTACGCATATGAAAATTTTGTGTCGAAGTTTAGTATCGCTACTTTTAGGATATTTAAAATAAATTTATGGAGACCGGTGCTTTTTACTTACTTTGAAGCCTGACTTTTTAATGCAAATTTTTCGAACCGGAACTGTGGTTGGTAGATGAAAGAGGATCGCAAAATCGACTTGGTTCTATCTACTGTGAATCCGTTGCTAGTCCTAAATAAAGATTTTATTTTTGGAGAATGTATGAGATAATGAAAGAATAAACTATAAAAGTTGTTTTTAATGGGAAAATATAAAACTTAAGCAAAAAGCAAATATTTTTAAATGATACTTTAATGTATCAGTACAAATATGATATTGCAGTTTTCTATCACTCAAATTAGAGTTTATCTTTATTAGATAATATATTAAAATAGGGTCCTTTAGATAATGATCCAGAGTGTAATAGAAACATTTCAAGGTATATTATAGAAGTTCAAAGTGTGTTAAAGTATCCGACTAAGTGCGGAACCGTGATTTTGTTAAAACTTATAAATGTATAATATTTATGATATTTAGTGTCCCTTAGATTGAAAAACGTATGTAAAATAGTTTTAATATTAGTATTAGAATAAAAAATATTTAAGCAAAATATTTTGACAAAAAATGAGCATAGATCGACTAACATTCAAAACATTCTCCTTTTATGAAAAATGCTTCTATTATAATAATATTTTACCCACCTGTATATAACTTAGACCTCTGTACAGAGGTTGAACTAGAATTTTTGAAATATATAACTTTGAAGTGAATTTATCTATATTTTGCTACAACAGAGGGGATAAATTTTAAGGAAAAAAAGCCGATAATTATTTCAATTAGTGGTAACTCTGAAAATAATGTGATTTTTTCAAAAGTCCTAGTTCAGACTATCTGGATAAGTCTTTGCTTTATATAAGCAAAATATTTTTATTATCGAAGAATTTTTTATAAAAGGAGAACGTTTTGAAAAAATAATATTCTAAGTTATTTTTTTGGCGGAGTATTGTATTTAAATAATTTTTTTCCGTCATGATGTCCTTATAACAATTTTATACATGCATTCTTATACACTGCTGGACAATTGCTAAGGACGGATAACACTATCATCCATAGCAACCACAAAATGAAAGGAAGCAAAATGTGGAAATTAGAATAAATGCGGGATATTAGTAAGAAGAAGTATGAGTATGCAAATTTTTTTTCCACGTCTGTTCATCACGTGATAGCGTTCATAAGAGCTTTAAAGGTTTTGACGCGTGTGGACAGTTGTTGTTTCAAGTCAAAGTTTTACAGGAAAGATTTAATAGACGAACTTAAAATTTTCGGCATGTCTTCCCGACATCACATAGATGATTTTATGGGTGGCCGAATTATTGGAAAGATCGAAGAACGGCGAAAAATAACAGATGTTGCCAGGGAGTTCCACATCGCTCACAGCGTTGTTTCACGGCTGTGGAAGTCATTTAAAACTACTGGAATGTGTAGTAGACGGCACGGGGAGGTCGTGTTAGAAGTACGACGCCTGCAGAAAGCAGATATATCGTCCTATCAGCAAAAAGGAACAGGCGCACCACAGCTCAGCAGGTGGCAAATCAGTTTCTTGCTGCCTCAGGAAAGCAGATCTCCCGAAAAACTGTTGCCAGACGTTTGAGGGGAGAAGAACTATACGCACGCAGACCTGTTGTGTGTGTCCCATTGACCAGACAGCACCGTACTGCCCGTTTGCAATGGTGTCGTGAGCATCACAATTGGACTGAACAGGACTGGGCATGCGTACTATTCTCAGATGAGAGTAGGTTCAGTCTGTCATCGGATTGTAGACGCCAACTGATCTGGCGCGAGAGTGGTACTGCTTATCGTCCAGAAAATATCCAGGAAAATTACCGATATCCGACATGCAGTATCATGGTGTGGGCCGGCATCATGATCAATGGCCGCACGCGCCTACATGTGGTTGCGAATGGGACTATGAGGGGCCAACGATACATTGATGAAGTTCTACTTCCTCATGTTCGTCTTTTCCGTGGTGCTGTCGGTGATAAATTTGTTTTTATGGACGACAACGCAACATGTCATCGAACACTCGCTGTTCAGGATTGTCTAGACAGCGAGGGTATTCAACGTCTCGTATGACCAGCGCGTTCTCGAGATCTAAACCCCATTGAAAATGTGTGGGATGCTTTGGGGAGGCAAGTTGCTTGTCTAAACTATCCTCCGACAAACAAGAACACCCTCATCCGTGCACTCACAGAGGAATGGGATAAATTGCCTCAACAGCTGCTGGATAATGTTGTGCAAAGTATGGTACGACGTGTGGAATGTTGCATCACAGTCCATGGTGGACATATCCCGTACTGATACCTTTCTTTAAGGTGCCTGCTGACTTTTAGATGCATTGTTCCATTTCACCATACGCAGATCAAATGAACATTTTTTTTTCTTTCAGATGTTTCACAGCTTTTGTACTTTCCAGAACAATAAATATGCTTTATTCTAATGTATGAACAGTGTGACAACTATATTTTATCCTACTAGGCCTCATGTCTCGCTTAATGCTATGCTACATAGCCATTTATGCGCTTTTTTTTAAATCATGGTTCTGAACGTAGTCGGTTACCTTAATGTTTCTTTTTGTTAGGAATACAGCGTCAAGAAAATATAATGAGGAATACAAGAAAATACTTGAAATAAAAATAAATAAAATATTTTCCGACAAAATCATTCAAAAGTGTTTTCTTGTAATCATTCTAAAAGTAGTTATTAAAAGATATATTCTCTTCAAAAATAAATGTTCATACGTGGAGTGTCTGACATAGTATTAAAATTGTCAGGTATTTCTTGTATATGCTCAGCAGAAATGGATGCTGCAGTGACCAGGTATTCAGCAGGCTCCTGAATCTTTGTAAAGCATCTTCTTGTAAGTCAACGAGGCAAATTAGTTCTAATGATGCTGCAAATACCTGCCAAAGGTGATGCAAGTAAGTAGTTATTGTTTCTTTTCGAGTTTATTTCTTGCGTTGAGAGTCAATGCATCACGCCCAGACATTCATATACTACGCACATTTGTTGTACATGCCTTCTCGCCACTTTAATAAGTGCAAAAAACAATACTGCTCTTCGTTTCGAAAGTAGAACGCTAAAATTTGAAATCCAAAATACTACACTGGTGTTGGAAATTTAAAAAGTTCCCTTTTGAATAATTATCTCAAGAAATATTGGACAGATTTAAATGAAATTAGCTACCTACAACTTCGCCAGAAAAATAGCGCGTAATCCGTTTGTCTACAGCTCATCACACATCTTGAGGCAATCTAAAAAGAAATTATAGGAACTTTTTCATCTCTTAAATTTACAGTTTTCACAACATGAATTCATACAGGAAATGGCAAAACTTAAGAGTCCGGGTGGTAGTTAATTTTCCACCGGTTCTGGATGATTCTAAGATGATGAAAATCAGATGTGCGCTTCCATACCCAAGAGTGTTCTAAATATGCTACAGAGTTCAGGTCTGGAAGTCTAGAAATTGGGCTGATCAGTCCAAATGGAGAAATTCTTTCCTTTCTAGAAATGTGTTGGTTAGATAAATTCTATGTAGATGAAAGCTATTCATTATAAAATAGAAATCTCGACCAAAAAATTGCATTCCAGAAAAAGAAACCAAAAGGCTTTAATTTTGTTCTCCAAGAAATAGGGACTTGATAACTTAAAGTATCCACATAGGCTGGGCTACTCAATGAATACAACTATCTTCAGCTGATTCTTGATTTTTTTTAATTTACTGTTGGAATAAGTACATAAATAAAAATGTCACGAATGTAGCTCATGTTATGAATTTGCACAATGAAAGCAATTTCCTTCTTAGGGAACATCCTACGTGGGTAAATTAATTTACATAGTTGTAACAAGAAGTTAAAATTTTTGTTTGAAGTCCATTGTTTTGATTATTATTTGATCATGTTAGCTAGGTAATCATAATCACTATCTCTTTAACGGTTGAGTTAACGAAAGGAAAAGAAGCGCAGGGGAAAATAATTGGAAAAGAAAATATTATTCATATTAAGAAGATGGAAGATACGAAGAAACGAAATATGGGATCCATTTTTTGATTCAACACAAACAGCATTTAAGCACAAAAATGATCCAAAAGAATTGAAATCCAAAGTTGAATGAAGTTAATTGAAAAGCAAATTGCTAATGTTTTCATTTATGTTAGAGATCAGAGCGTACGACTCATGGGGATTTAGGATGGCAGGTTATCTTCATCGTTAGCATAGGTGCGATAGTACGTAAGTGCGATGTAAGCATATACTATAGTATATATATATATATATATATATATATATATATATATATATATGTATACTGCAGCATCGATTTTAGAATTTTAATCTCAGCTGCTCATGTGTCCTTCATTGTATGATCTTCCTACGGTCTAAGTATATATATATATATATATATATATATATATATATAATTAAATTAGATTAAAAATTAAATTTCCTATCTAGCACTTGACTCATCTTTCTCAGTTCACATCTTCAAGTATCAAACTAATCACCCATTTACTTCTTCCGAACATATGGCCTAGCCAATAAACATGCCTAATTCCAGATCGTTAGATTTAATAGTCAACTTATGTCAGCATTAACTTTCAAATACCCTTTCAAATCCGCGATACTTACCACATGTGTTTCAAGTGTTATCCATTTTAACCGATAATTGTAACGTGCATTTTTACTACCTGCTCTTAGCGTCAGAACAGATGTAGAAATGATTAAATAAAGATCGTCCCTTTTTCTAACTTTTAATCTGATTCTGTCTTCAAAATCATGAATGCTGATATATATATCTAATATATATTATAAATGTGAAAGTTTGTGAAAATCTTTGTTAGTCCTTCACGCAAAAACTACTGAATGGATTTTAATGAAACTTTACAGTAATATAGCTTATACATCAGTATAGCACATAGGCTATAATTTATAGCATAGACTATAATTTATAAAGATTTGGGAAAAGTGTCAAAAAATCAAATTGATCTTTTTTCCAAATAAATGCTTTTATCAGTTCTGATAATTAAAGTAAATAAGCTTTCTCTTTCACACTGCATCATTTGGACAAATTTTCAAAATTTATTTGTGGTTAGTAGTTAATTATAACGCTATAATTTTAATTGAATAGGCAGATATAATTATTTTTACACTTAAAAACGCAATAACTATTGTTCTGTATTTCTTGGAGAGTGAGCGAATATTAATGTTTCACTGTTCAGCTACACGAGGGCTTTTGGCAACGGACCACGTAATTTTGAACCATAGTCAAGTAACGTGGACGACATCTGAGCTGGCACCCCTTTCTCCTAACTACCACACCACACCAACATAGAAGGAATATTCTACCAATAATTAGCAGGAATATTCTTTGAAATCCACTCTTCCAAGATATATGGCAGCACAGGTTACATAATGAGTATTTTAGCGGAAAAAATAGTTTGTCAAAATTTAAGTGTCTTATGTTTTTGTATGTTGATGAAGACCTTAGAAAAAGATTTGACTACTTATTTTAAGATTGAACGGTATATATAATTAATTTTACAGTGGAATATCTTTATTTAATTTATTAGCTCTAACGGATTATATTTCCCAAAGTGGAGTATTTTGTTTATGTATATCCCTTAATTTTCAATGTAGTGATCCAAAAAAATATTGTATGAAAAAAACTGCAGTAAATCATTATGTGGTGGATAAAGTATTAACGTGCATCCCTCCCCTACAGGGTGGGTCTTACAAAGCTCTAATAAAGCTCGAGTTTTGAAAGTAGCTAGGCATTTGCCAACTTGACTCTATCGTTAACATTTCGCTATGTTTTTCATTCGATCGTCATTATAATTTAAGAAACGGCGTTGCTTGCGAATATTGCAATTTTAACATAAAATAAATACTACAGAAAGTAATATTAATGTATTATACTTTCACAGAAAAAAAATTTACACTATTTTTAGCGTTCATTACACAAAACTTTTAACAATGTGCAGAGATCAGCTTAGGCAGGTATTTTCAAAAATCAACCCTCAAGAGTGTTACGGGGAGTTATAAATAAAAAAAATCCTTTTTATAAGCTATTAGACCTACATACTTAAAATTTAACATAGGTGTTTTATTTCTCTTTTTTTTTGTTACCTGAGTTACGCCAAAAGCTTTTTTTGTTTAATTTGCAATTCACGTAAAATTAACTCATTAAAAACTTCTTTATCCTTCAATCTGTGTTGTTTAATTTTTCAGTTCACCCGTGCGAAGAACGGGTATACCAGCTAGTATATATATATATATATATATATATATATATATATATATATATATATGAAAGTTAATGCTGATATATATATATATACATATATATATGAAAGTTAATGCTGATATATATATATATATATATATATATATATATATAAGGATGCATAATTATTTAAACGTTGCCCTTTACAGAAAATGGATGAAATAAACGAATCCATCGATGAATGAGCTCAAAAAAAGAGAACTACTTAACACCTGCATGTGAAAATGTCGTAAAAAATGCAGCACATCGAAGCATTCGGATTCTCTTGTCCAGAACAAGTCGTAAGTTTTCTTTTCCATCTTTGGGTTATAAGCACACCCATAGTTATAATTATAATACTTTTTTTATTTTTGAAAATGTTTTTTCTTTTAAAATTTTTTAAATGTTGTGTTTTCTTTGAATTAGTTACTTTCTTTGGTATTGTTTTCTGTCTATTTTGAAGGTCTGGTCCATAACTATAAGCCCTTTGGGTGAATTCGATCTAAGTTAATAAATAAATCAATAAAAAACTAAGTTTTCACAGAGTATCACTCAAAGGCAGGTTTGTGCGATATGGAAACTTTTATATTCCTTGTCACTTACAAGTGATTTAATATAATGAAGTCCGTGGTTAATAGCACTCGCGTAATATACAGAAATCGAAATTTTTATAAACAATCCAAAAAGAATCAACTCAATACTTCTAATACGCGACATCGCAATTATTCTTAAACATTCTTACGTCTTAAAACTGAGCACCAGTGTACATAAAATATTTCTAAAATTATGTGTATGAAATGATACCGTATGTGTAATTTTTCACTATTTGCTTTAACGAAATTTTTCACAGATGTCCTAAGTTACTGAAGCAATAATCATATTGAAACACATTGCGAAAATTCTATAAAATTCAACTAAATTAAAATTATTTGTAATTTGAAACCTTGCAATATTTATATTCCAGTGCTTATTGACCTTAATCACAATGAATTGGTAAAAATTTTTTTAAACGTTGTAAACACTGTAAAAACATTCGATACTGTTCCGTTTTGTTGGCGCAATCAAAATTCGCCGAAAATGATACAACTGATGCCAAACGGAATATTTCAACTTGTAACCTTTTGTCACCATGTATTCAAAATAAATAGCCGTATTTTCTTATCAGAAACGTTTTTTCCATTGTACGTCAAAAATAGATGAAAAATCAATAAGACCTAGTATTTTTAATATTTTTAATGTATAACCCTTTAAGATCCGAATTCTTTTTATATTCAAATGTTAAATTCTTTTGGTTATTAATAATATATAGACACCAATGACATAGGGAAAAACAATAAACAAATCCTGCACCTCTCCTGGAACGTAGACAGTACCCACACGATCGTGCGGGATGGGTGTTATCTGTGGAACACAGATCACCTATGAAATTTTGCGAATAAAACAATTTTAGCTCTAAGTTGATTGAAGAAACAATCTTAATTCAACTAAAATTGTTACTATAAAAAAAGGAATCTCATTCATGTTTAATTAACTCTTTTATTAATTTATTATTTATTTACTGTAAAAACATTTTGTTTTATTTTTGACAAGTATAAATAACCATTGCATTTTTCACAACATGTTTTCGATCTGCTTTCGTAGTATTCAAATCTCCCCTTTCGAGGCCTTGAAATGTTATCAACACGTCAAAAATGGCTATACATGTCAAGCCTTTTATCCTGAAATGGCCAGGTTAAAAGCCATGACATGTGTAGCAGGTGGATTATAACGCTTCAGTCTTTTTTTTTTTACTAGTGGAATTACAATACTGTTATCTTCATCATCAGTTAAAATACTTCTATTAGTAGGTATAGAGTCTGATATCGATTCAACTATCTCTAACTTTAACTTTAAGCGGTCCATTTTGATTTTTAGAGGAATTTTATTTGATATTGCATCTTGTTTGCACAGAAACCAAAAATTTGCAACATCTAAATCAATGTAATGAATGTGTTCAAGAGACGTTTATGGTAAAGAATTAATTCCATTTAAAATATTCCCATGTGTTTCTTCCTCGCTCTCTTATGAACTTGATTATTCTTCCAATAAACGTGATTCATATGTTATGTTCGAAGCATTGTCATCATCCGAGATATCACTATGTTCTGATCTAAGTTCAATCTGATTTATTCATCAATTGAAAAATTTCTTCTGTGAGAATTCTTCTTTTAGATACCTGAAAAAGTTTTTGGTTAAAGGTTAACATAGTATTTCATGAAAAATAGTAAAATATATCAGAACATTTTATTATATATATATATATATATATATATATATATATATATATATATATATATATATATATATATATATATATAAACCACACCATACTAACTACCACCGGAAAACGCAGATTTTTTTTTTTTTTGGGGGGAGATATGGATGTAGATATGTGTGGAGAAGATAAAAATGGTATACTCCTTACTAAATGTATGAAAAAGAAATTTAAATGCCAAAATGAGAGAGAGAGAAGGAAAAAAAGGGACTCATCCATTGCAACCCCCAAGGAAATTTGGTATTAATTTTATAATTACATATTTTATTTTTATGTAGGCTTTCATCAAAATTATTGAACAGAAAAGAAAATTCGCATGGTAAGCACTAATCTTTACAGCTGAAGTGACTCAAATAACGCCCAACCCGCACGATCGTGCGAGTAACGAAATCCCGAGTTTAACAATCCACATTAATAGAGTATAATTAATATTGTTTCTATTTTACAATTATTTAAACATTAATACAAAAATCTGTATCGAAGCAATTAGGAATATGTTGATAATTCCCTGTTTGTGACAGATAAAAAAAGAAATGTTTTTGTTGTATTTGAAAACAAAGTTAGATTTGCCAGCTGAAAGTAAAACATGAACCACAACCATCGTCTTTTCATGAAAAGTAACACTTTACACTTTCTGCAAACCGGCACATTATCGTTAGATTCGTGATTTTCTTACTTACGACTATTTCAGAAGCAGAAACGTATAAGAATATCTAACCCGTATGAACGTGTGGATTGGGTCTTAAAGAGGTGTGTTGTGTGCTGGCACCAATAGGGCCTCCTTGGCGAGACTTGTGCAGGTGAGACGGAAAAGTACCAAATATTTCACGAGAAAAAATATTAAAAAAATGTATACAATAACACTTGTCCAAATATTTACGTGACTTGTTTTCTCTAATATAACTGAATATAAACATGGGAAAAGTCGTATTACGTATGAGATTAAGAGAGGCAAAGTTTTGCATAATTTACAAATGAAAACACTAGTAGAAGATTATATTTGCCTTCAATTTTCCACGAAATTTGTTAAATAATAGAAGATTATATTTGCCTTCAATTTTCCACGAAATTTGTTAAAGTAGCAATAAATAATTTAACTAAGATGTTATTATGTATTAAACTTGTGCGATTAAGTGAAAAAAAACGATATTTGTAATATAAGATGTGTAAACGTAGTTAAAATTCACTTCTGAATTTTCTATTACGAGCAGTTAATCATTACCGCCAAGCATTTTAGCAATATTTTTAAGTCATTCATTTCAACAATCTTATAAAAAAAAGGAATTAATATTAAGAATATTACTTAATTTATATTAATAAATATAATTCTTGTATTGATATATAGTCTACTTTTTATTTACCAAATCCGTGTCTTAAAATTTAACTGTTTATCCATTTAGATTCATTTTTAAACAAAATGATTCGATTCCAATAGCTCAAAATGCTAATTTGAATTGTTATTGCCCAATGTAACGTTCTTAATTTTTTGGCTCTTTAATTCTTGAATATTCTCATTTGAATCAATTGCATATATTATACAAAGTGATCTTGCTGTTTGGGCACCTTTTTGTAAGTAGCATGTATACATACGAGAGAAATCTATTTTTAACACATTTAGTAATACCTCGAATTACGCGAACCTAGAATTACGCGACTTTCAAATCACATTGATTCATCATTTTTATTGCTCTATCCTCCCCCATCTATCTCTGAAAATCAGACCGAGAGCCTGATGAATTTGGTAAAGTGTTTGAAGAAGTTCTTGATTTTACCAGACAAATGCATTTAGAAGTGGATAATGATGACGTTAAAAAAAAGGACTGGTAGATTCCAACAATCAGGAGCTGAGGGGCTCATAGAAGTACAAGGCAAAGACAATAAAGAACATGAGTTTTTAGACCCAGTTCAATCAGAACAAACGGTGGTTGGGAATTTGACAAAAGGCCTCAGTTAACATGAAAAATTGAAACAAATTTAAGAAAACATAGACTCCAACTATGAGCGTATTTTTCAACAAAACAAGGCATAAAAATTTATTAGCAGGCATGCTACGAGACAGTTTTGAATAAATTTTTGAAAATTTCTCCAATTTCTTAACTTTATCACAACGAATAATAACCCTAATATTCATTTCCTGTGACTTTTTACCAGAAGTACGTGGTTGTGTACTCTGCAGGCTCTACCATCTCTTATCTCATGGCGAAAAGTCTATGAAATTGCCTTTCGAGTCTTTCCAATCGTCATCTTTCCCCCCAAAGCAAATTGCGTTGAATTCATTTTTTCTCCTTCTTTTCCAGTATCTGTTTCAAAAGTCTCGGGGGATCGTTTTCTGGACTGCGTCATTCCGGCCGTCACGTATTCGAGATCAATGAAAAGAGCAAAGAGAAGAAGATGCTCTTGGTGCAACTGCAAAATTGGCTCTAACAAGGTTAAAGCTACGTGATAAAGAGTGGCTTTCGCAAACTGCTACTGAGAGCACGTTCATATATATACTGTTGTGTAAGGCTATATGTGCATTGGCCGTTTCCAATAGTTGGAGAGCATCCGAGTCTACCCCTAACGGTGATGGGCAATCGATCGGTTTCCAGTAAGTTATCGTTATTGTTATCGAATCGCTATCGGTTACAATTTCAAATTGGGGATCTACACAGTAGAGTTTCAGAACTATTCTTTTTTAGGTTAAACCTTCTGAAAACCTTCTATCTTTTCGATCTTGCAGAAATGAAGTCTTACAACCCACGATATGGTAAATAAAACTTTCCTATTGGTTTTTATACTTTAATTAACATTCGTTAATTAGGAAAACTTACGAGAATTATCAACAAATGGAGAATCAAAGAATCAAAGAATTTTCATAATGAAATTGAATGAATTATCAAAGAATTTTTGTAATGAAATGCATATATATATTTATATTTCATACAGTTTCTCGGTAAAGTAGAAAAAAAGTTCTGAGCTCACACGCCCACAAATGTTATTAAAAGAAAATCAATAATAAATTAAGGCTGTCTTCGGTAAAAGTACGAGAGCTTGAACTAAACACGAAGCACATTTTCAGACAGAAAAATGCCTCAATTTCAATAAAAATTTGCAGTATTATAACTCATACATTTGTTAACAATATAGTGTTTTTTAAAAATGCTAACATATTTTATGAATACTTTCTTTTTAGTTATAATACTTATAGGCATAGCTCATTTAACATTACGGTATAGGAGAAAAAGCGCGAGACACATTTCATACCAAAAAATGAATAAACTCATTTAAAAACGGGAAGTATAACAAAAAGTTCTGCTCTCTAAAGGATAGCGAAGCTAGAATATCATATTAATGTTTTATTTATTTTATGTCTGAAAAAATGTTCCAAATTCTGGTCCTATTTTTTAACATTAACCGAAGACAGCCTTAATATAATACCAATCTTTTTTTTTTAACAAACTCAAAATAGACTAAAAACATACATCTGTAAGAAGAAAGATCTCCACTTATATCACTTATTCTACCTATGTGAACTCGTCACTAAGCAATAATACAAATATTATATATATGCTCGCACGCGCACATGCACACGCACGCAATCATAGTTTCAAGGTCAGCCAAACTTCTCCTATATCTACTTAGGTATACATCTGGCCTGAAATTAAGACAAATGTTTTTCAAGAATAAGTTTCTTAAAGTATTTTAAGATTTTGAATATAATGCTTATTGATTAGTACTAAATATTCTGATTAAATAAAAAAAAATCCTTGTAAAAGCATTTATCAACAGCATAAACTTAAAACCAGGCAAATACATACGTATAAATTTAGTCCAGTTTGTACACAGACACACATAAGAACAAAGATAAATGTATGTATATTTTACAGAAAAACACCATGCAAACACATGCAGACTTTATGACTATATTTTATTACAATTAAATTCATATTTTCATTTTGTGGATGAATGTGCATTTTTATTCGTATATTAAAATCCTAATTTTAATGTATTTCAAAATCTAATAGTCATAGTACTCAAGTAGTTTCCTTAAAGTATGATGTTACACTTTACAACTTTAAAAATATTGCATCACATCTTATCAATAACCCAACAAGACTTAGTATTTTTCTTGCGTTGTACGAATGAAACATTATTACTAAGTTATACATAATTAATTTCTCAAGGGAACCATTTTATCTATTCTCAACAATTAAATTAGTACATCATGACTAAATACCTATTACCTATATTAGTAGCTCATATTACGAAATACATCAGATTGTGCCATATGTATGTATAGTTACTGAATATCATGAATGTTGCACACGATAATGATGTGTGCATGATGTACACTTAGATTCAGTTTTCAAGATACTAACAAACTATTTTCAATCAATTATTTTTTCGATTAGTGAGGTTTCAATATAAGCTACACCTAACATTTCAATAAATTTCCTAATAAATTCCTGCTACCGCATCCAGTAACTCAATGCCAAAATTTATATCCTGTCATCCATTTCCCCAAGTTCCTTTCAGCCTCTCATATCCTTTTAGAAAGCGGATTTCTGACACAGTATTAATATTTCTGGTCGAGATTCGCTGGACGGTATTCAATGTCAACATTAAGGAAGATGTGCATTTATCCTTTTGGAAAAGGATTTCGCATAGCTTTTGAACCTTAACCAGCTTATCAGAAGTAGTCCATAACAAATGCATTAGGTAAGGGTATTGCGTTTATATATCATTTCTCCAGTACCTCTTGGATGCAAAAGTTTATCATGTTATGAACTTGAATAATAATCATTAAACTTTAAGGGCGATAATGATTGTCGAGTTATTAATTTGAAAATGAAAGCTACCATATTGAACATTAGGCATTTTGGGATCTTTAATAGATCGCTGCAAGTGTTTATTCATTCTAAATAAATTGTGAGTCCTCAAGGGATGAAAAGATGTATCATTTAGGATTAATAATACATATCTCTTTTAATTAAGCCGAAATAATTAAAATAAATCACACTTCTAATTAATCAGTAATATTTTTGCTAAAAAAAGGAATTATGTAAAGTTTCCGTTATTTAATAATTAACCGAGTGTTGATTATAAGATAATGAAATAAATTTATTTTAAGAAAAACGAAAACATTTAGGAAAAGTAACGAATAGAGGTTAATGTATTCTAAAAAACAGTTTTGAAGCATTTAAAGAGAGAAGCACAAAAAAAATTTAATTTTATCAAAAACTTCTAAGTTAATATTTAAAGATATATTTAAAAAATAAAAGACATTCAGTGAGAGAGAGAGACAATTAAAAGCCAAGATAAAGAAAGAAAGCAATTGTACTACCAAGGAGGAAAATATCATCTGATGCTTTTTAATGAAATTAAATATGCCAACAATCTCCTTAATATACTTTGAGCGTTGGATAAAATAGAAGCAAATAATTGTTTAAGCAATGTTGTATTTGACAAAAGTTCAATGCAATATGTATCTCAAATAATTTTACAATTTAAAATATTGCTGTATTTAGCTTTTATGGTGATAATGAAAATGAAAGGTATATAAAGATAAGTTTTCTTCCTCTAAAAAACTAATATTTAATATTTATAATGTGTTAATACTGATCTTATCCTCTCTTTACGTCTCGCAAGTAGAGCTGAAAATATTTTAGGGATATTTCTAGACAATGGACAAACCCCCTACAGTCTAATACTCTATGGGAACGGGAGGAATTGCATTCTTCAGGCCTTATTATTCATCTATGATAGGCTATAAGATGAGGGGATAAGATTCGATAAACCTTGTGGTCAGCGTTTTTAGAAAATAAATAAATATTTTTTCCCCATTTGGCTGTTTTGCGAGAAGGCAAATGGAAATATTTTTTCTTAAAGTTTAATTGTTTATACTCGCTCTCAAAATAAAGAAAAATGTTAAATTCAAACATTTTATAAGCATTTATGTACATTTAGAGTTACTTGTATATACATTCTGAGCCAAAATAATACTTTTCATTTCAGTACTTGAAAAACTAGACACATTTGATAAAGATATTAGAGCACATACTTTATTTTTAGCTGTGCATTGAAATAGTTATCATCAATTAAATTTACTTCAGATGATTTACACAATAAAAAATAAAAATGCTAATGTCATATTAACTGTCTTCTATAACTGTATCACTTTTGCACTCTTTATTATTGGTTCTCAATCATACACACAAATTGTTGCTTACTGTTAATAAGTAAAGATAAAGAGTATATGTGTATGTGTGTGTGTGTTTTGTGTACCGATAATAACCTGATAAGGATTTGTTTCTTTTAATGAAAATAGTAGTTTTCTTCTACGATTTTCGAGCGTTGATCAAATCTGGTTTAACCAGAAATGTAAAATTATAAAGACGTAAAAGTAAATACTTTATATATGCAACCTTTTAACTATTTATTCAAAAAATTTCATTTGAGAATAATTAATTAAATTGCCTTTTTTCTAATTAAACACTAATCACACATCTCCTTTTTAACTAAAACTATTAATCCCAAAAAAAAGCTTATGTACAAATATATTAAATAGAATATATAAATATTGGGAGTTAATTAAGTATTAAGAAGTATTTAGTTAGCATTCGATTTTTAGAGATACTGAACACGATTTCATTTGTGTGATATCGCGTTTTCTTTGTGACACATATTGAAAATTAATGTTATACTTGTGCAAACCGTGAAATAATGTTGGTCACACATATCGTGAATTTTAATTTGATTTTAAACCTAAAAATTAGGGCTTAAGTTCATGTACTTTTTACTGCTGCAAATAAAATGGACAGTAAAAATTATTATAATATTAAATTTTAAAAAATCAATTTCGAATACAAAACAAAAAAATTGTTTGAAGATAATTGTTCCTGGAAATGTTCATTAATAGCTAGTCATTAAAACGAGTAAGATATAACTTAATTAAATGGATAGGACGGTATATCATGCAAATTGCTGAATATTAATTAACACTCTTTTCTATTGTTACTTGCGAATAGTCTCATTAAAACCCATTGCTTCGGATTTACTCAAAAACTCCTAATTGTTAATTTTAATGTTGATGAATTCATTATTTTGAATAATTACAGGCACACGTTACTGTCTTAGGAATAAAAAAAATAGACTCACAAATGATGCTTTTTTTTAATAATGGAACTGCGCATTGGTAATTTTAACCTTTGCGGACTTAGTACATTTCCTAGGAAATGGTATCACTTCTTACCACAACACCAAATAGACCAGGGGTGGGCAGACTTTTCAAGGGTACGGACTATTTCTAATTTTTGCAAGGTGTTGCAGTCCACTCAGTAGAAGAGAAATTATACAATGTAGTCGGACCTCCTTTTTACGATCCTCTATTTTTCGAATTTATCTGTTTTTTATTCAATGAAATTTTCTCTTATGGTTAGATTTTTTCCTCCATATTTTTTAAAATACCTTATTTAGTCGAATCTAAGCTGCACTCCCCCCTCCAATTTTAATGCTACTGAAAATCAGGGGCTTAGAATCGAAAATGGAAAAAAAAAAACTTGTTGGATGGGGGTATTTAGAGCATTTACAACTCCATGCAAATATTTAAAAGTTTATAATACTGATGAAATATAACTAATTACTCAATTCTTATGAGTTTTCCCTTTTAAATTTATTTTAATTTCATAAAATTGGATATTGATAAACCATTTTAGACTATTTTTCAATTTTCACAAAATCTTGTTGAGAATTTGGGGTACGGTTTAAATTTGAATCAATACGATATTTCTAGACCTTCGTATGATGGAATGATTATTAGGTCTCAGTGAAGGTGGTCACCCCAAAATGTCTTGGCGGTCCATCGGTCAATCTCGATCGACTTAATGCCCACCACAGATATAGACGATACCAATTACCGCAAGCAATTTTGGCACCCAGTGTCCTCCCCAGAGCGAGACACCTAAGCTCTGACGATGCGAACCGTCCATAGGATTTAATTTTATAATAATAATACGACATTATTATAATCATACGACATGGCCGTGGCCCAAATGATGCAAATGCATATTATCATACATTTCGACGTATTACACGCACTAACGTATATCACCCACTTTTAATTACAAGCTGCAATTTTTAATTTTTAGCTATATTCACCATATAACGTGCGCCGCTTCTCGAAGAAGAAACCTGAAATGTATATGTGCAATGCTCGAATCTTTTGATGTCTAGATATCATGTGTGTGTGGATAATAAAAGTTTGAAACAAAAAAAACTGGCATAATTAAAAAGTCGTTTATAAAAAATGTAGTACATCTAAAAATTTGGATTAAATGGACGAGATGATTATTTTCTTATGAATCACAGTAACAGTGGGGGTGAAACAAGAATTTTGAATTTCGTATGTGGTACTTTTCATGTTATTCAATGGTGAAACTTCATAAGATATGTTTCTCATTACTTTTAAATTAACATTAGTTAAATATAAGCATAAGTACTTTTATACTCATCGTTTTTTTTTTTTTTGTAACTAACATTTTTTAAAGCCAGCGTATAACGCTCCAATTGCAAATTTCGGTCCAACTTTTTTTTTAAATTCCTCGTTATACACCGGAATATGCAGTATATCGGTGTAATTAAAAATCCTTTTTATTACACTTCATTAATTCATGCCGAATCAAATTCTTTCAATCGTAAAATGGCTCATTGCATCAGCAAAACCAGATTAATGTTCTCAACAGCCAACAATTATTCTTATCAATTCAAATCTCAGAAAACTAATGCGTTAATAATTTTATTTTATATTGCTAGAAAACTGAGCCGTAATTGGTAGTTGTTCCCTTTATTTTTATCTCTTACTGGGCAAGATAAAGACATGCTTTTCCCTCCTCCCTCCCCCTCAAAATTTCTCTTCCACTTTTTTACAGCGTTCTTCCTACCCTCTAATGTGCAGTTTATATTCCTACTGCAGCGTCATTCGACTCCAGCTTTTAAAAAATAACGTTCCGGGAGCACTTCCTCCTTAGCTTTACTAAATATGAAAATGCACCAGAGAAGCTTCATTTTCAACCCCCAGGGGAAACCGGAGCATAAAAACATGAAGGAAAAAAATACTTAGGAGACATAAACGTCTTTTGAACGTGGTAATTTATAGTCTACCTCCCATACAGATATATGGATATGTGGTCCACATTTGAAAATGAAATGGTCGGTATTTTTCCAGGCAGTTGTCAAATTCTTCAGTCCCCGCAGAGTCGGTTACAGGGTCAATTATTTTTTCGGAAAGCAGTAAAATTCGCGGTAAAGTATGTTGTAATTGTAACTTTCACAGCGATAAAGCCTAAATGGTGACTAGAACTGCTCTTGCAGCTGTTTAGAACGTAAACGACCGAAAGCGTTGTTAAGCGTTCAAGCCAAAAATTTAACGATTATTGGCTTGTGAACAACGTACATAAAATGAGGTTATTTTCTTCAAATAGATATATATGAGGGAAGTGTGAAAATTGATTTCATATTCGTCTAAGTTTTGCTACAAAACCTAAAATCAGATCCCATTTTGAGTAAGCAATTTGTTAATATATTATAACATTTTGAATATTTGCTGTCTGTTGTAAAAAGTATTACAGAAAAGTAAACACTTTGACATATATCTTACCACAGATATATATATATATATATATATATATATATATATATATATATATATATTGTATTTTTTATTACCACTACTACTAATGCAGCTTTTTTGAACTTCTATATCACATTTATAAACACGTTTGGAAGCAAGAAACAAATATATAAATTTGAAATATTTGTCAAGATTGCTTGTGTGGTTTTCAGTTTTTTTCATTTTATTATATTTACATAATAGCTAAAAATATACTGAATTCGCAGTTTTGTTGCCAAAATGTTTGTGATTTATATATTGAAGTATGTTACCTATGTATATATATATATATATATGATTCATTAAAAATATTTTTTGGACATTCAACACTTAATAAAAAAAACCCTTCATTTGAGTATCTAATTAAATTATTTAAAAATGAAAATTGATTATTTTTATTAGAATACTCAATTTTATAAAAAAAATATTCAGATTGAAAGTATTGATTTATATTTGTAAGATAAAAAAAGTGGAATATGAAAATATATATCATTGTGTTTCTTGATTCATTTGTAAAAGAGATAAGTTAGATAGCTGATTTTGCAACCTTCATTTCATATTCGATCTCTTAATGACTAATATGTGCTCACAAAACATTTTCAGGAGTTTGCTTTGCATATGGATTCGGAAGATCTAAATATTGAGGATGAAAAAGGATAAAATGCGGTTATATTTCTTGTATGATCTTAATTCTGATTGTAATGCTTCTCCTATATAAACAATCTTCCTTACCAACAAAATATGGGGATTAAGATCTACAAGCGAGAAACTGAAGAATTTGAAGGTAAGTCGCAAAATTTGAAGATGTGCTCAGACATTCCGCTGGGAGAATATCAGCCAAAATGATAAAGGTAATGGTTGACCATGCATTTTTACGTGTCAATGAAAACTTAAAAATAAATGTTGGAAAAAGAAATTTAAAGCTTTATATATAAAAAATCGTCTGAGGCACTTGATGTCAAAATCTAAAAGGCGTCCAACTGTCTGATACAAATTAATTAAGAGAAAGATTTCAGTAAATCAGTTCAACATCAACTCATTGACACTACAGAAAGTATTATTACTCCTGCTTAAGGATGCGAAACATTAAGTCGTATTTTCAGTTATCCTTATCATCCTTTCAACAACTTTCATTTTTTAAAGTATCTAAATCCTTTTTAAGTAACATATAATTGAGATGGGAGAGCTCTGGGCTTTAGAATTCCTTAACAACAGTGAGAGTGGATATTATCTGGAAGGCATAAATGATTATGCCCATCGATGTCTAAGCTGCGGCAGATGCTCCGAGTTCATATTTCGACTCATTTTGATTCCTATCCATTGTATACACCAAACTTTATTCTTTACATATACATTATCTTTCTGCAGGATATATCAGAGAAATTACTCATTTCTCATTTGCGTTGATAGTTCGTTTTAAGTAGCTTGAAATATTTTATAAATATTTTTATTAAAAAAATTAATGTAATAATCAAAAGATAAATTCTACAGAAGATAATTGTTAATTGTGTTTGCATTAAATATATTCTAAATTTTATATATATATATATATATATATATATATATATATATATATATATATATATATTAGGTTGGGAAAGATAAATCCATTATTTTTGCATGAAATTCAAGACTTTATTCAACATGTTTCGGATTGTCGGATTTGGGTCAAATATGCACCATTTTGCTGTATTATGTGTTGACATATAAAATAAAGCTTCATAATGCCTCTCTCATAGAAGTCTTGTTCCTTATTGGCAAAATTCTCTAGTAATCGATTTTCATAATCTTTTCTTGATCCCAATTTCTTATCACTCAGGAAGTTTTGCAATGTTAGAAAAAGGTGTTAATCGCTTGGCACCAGGTGCAGACTATATGGTGGATGCATTAAAACTTCCCAATCAAGCTCCCAGAGTTTCTGGCGAGTCACTATAGACGTGTTTGGTCTGGCGTTGTCCTTATGAAACACAACACCCCTTCTGTTGTCAAATTCTGGCCGTTTGTGGTCAATCACTAGCTTCAAACGATCCAGTTGTTGACAGTAGAAATCTGAATTTAGTGTTTGTCCATGCGGAAGCAACTCTAATAAAGGATTCCTTTCCAGTTCCACCAAATACACAGTGGAACCTTTCTAGCTGTTAATACAGATAATGGGGTCACCCCTCTATGAAAATTTAAAAGTGGTAAATAAGTTCAAATATTGATATCGTCGTATTATTTAAATGATTTCTTGGGATTGTAATGTTTTAGTGAGACAGCTTGTTTTGATCATTTTGTAATGTCATAAAGTAAACGCAGAAGTATGGAGAGCAAATAATAAATTCCATTTTTTACTAGTTTTCATGTTAATGATCCTATTACTGTTTGGTAAATATTCGTTTTAATGTATCCTACTACGTTCGCGCGAGCGAAACCGGGATTTTGCAAAGCGCATAAATGGACAATTTTCATCATATTTAGTGTCACTTAGATTAGGATATATAGATAAAATTGTTTTAAGGACATTTTGACAAAAAATTTATTTAAATATAATATTTTGGCAAAACATTAACTTAGAATAATCTTTATTCCAAATCTTCTCCTTTTGTGAAAAATGCTTCTATTATAATAATATTTTGCCTGTATATATCTCAGACCTCTCTACAGAGGATCAACTAGAATTTTTGAAATACATAACTAAGAAGTGGGTTTATTCATATTTTACGTCAACAGAGGGGAGCAATTTTAAGAAAAAAACGCCAATAATTATTTCAATTGGTGCTAACTCTGAAACTAATTTGAATTTTTCAAAATTTCTAGTTGAGCCTCTGTAGAGAGATCTGAGCTATATACAGGCAAAATATTATTATAATAGAACTATTTTTTACAAAAGGGGAACATTTGGAAAAAAGATTATTCTAAGTTAATTTTTTGCCAAAATATTATATTTAAATAATATTTTTGTCAAAATCTCCTTAAAACAATTTTATGCATGCATTCTAATCTGAGTGACACTAAATATCATGAAAATTATCAATTTATGCGCTTTTTTAAAATCACGGTTTCGAACGTAGTCGGATACCTTAAATTAAAGTATTGGGATTGGTAATCATGAAAGGCTTACACTTTGGATGTCAATTAGGAACATATAATAGCTCCTACTGAACTCAATTGTTTGCTTTTCGTTATACATGTACAAAAGTTAAAACCAAAAAATTTTGATTTCTTAGTGGGCGTCTGAATGTCCAAAAAATATAACAGATTACATCTACATCAGACTTGTGGAAAATAGTACTAAAACAATGCAATGTTTAATAACTGAGGTAAAAATTTTTATGCTTGGTATTATTTTGTGAATATATATATACACGTACTTCATTTTATTATTTATTTAAAAGATTTATGTTCACAGAAGAAACTGATGTTTAAGAACTTTTAACATAAATAATGTATTTTATTAATATTGCATTTGATCAATTGTATTTTACTGTAGTCTGAAGTTCGTTGTATAACAAACAAAAATAAATAAACTGAAAGTGAAAAATATATACGTCGCCTTAGAAATTGTTCATAGTAAATAAAATAAATTGTAATAAATTTAATTGTTTAATTAAATTGTGTAATATAAAATGAAAAATAGGAAAAAAAAGTGTTAACAAGTTTGATGATCAAAAGCAATTGATACATCTACTTTCATAATACAAGAATACACCTACAATAAATGATTTTGTTAAGAATTGCCAGAAACACGCCGTCAAGCCAAAACATTATGAACACCTCCACTTTTTTTCATGAACTCCTCTGAATAAAGTGGTAGCTTCGTAATTAAAAGAAAATGCTATTTAACTGCATCTGGAGAAGGAAAGGTATAATTTTTGCCCTTACTTTTGCGAGTGAGGGAAAATATGATTGGTCTATGCGAATTTGAGAGGGCTGAATGTAATGGCTCAAAGACTCAGAACAAGCATTTCCGAAACAGCATGACTGGTATGTTTTTGGTGTTCTTCCGATTTTAGTATATAATCAAAGATGATAAATAACGTTGAAACTAGAAGTAGACACCTTTCTGTTGGACGTCCATGAGTCCCTTAAGAAAAAGGACTTTAAAAATTGTTCCGTTTGGTAAGCAAAATAGATGCTAAGATTGGGGCTCAGCTGGCTGCCTAACACAATGCAGATCCAAACGCATGTGTTTAGGCACATGCAGTTTGGTGGGTACTGTTCAAAATTAGACTACAAATCAAGCGACCCTCTCTTGGGCCTCTGTTGACCAAGTGTCATTGCCAACTACGCCAAGAGTGGCCTCAGAAACATTGGGACTTGATCATAAATAAATGAAAGAGAGTATCCTGTGTGAATGAATCACGATTTCTCATTTATCACGTCAATAGTTGTGCCAGGATGTGCCGTCTTCCATAACCGAACATTTGCTTTTTCCATGTGTGTAGGCCGATGATGGTGGTATTATGCTTTGAAGCACGTTTTCATGTGTGACTCTCACACCTTAGCTCTGGTAGAAGGTAATGTGAAAATTTTAGACTATCTAAGCATAATTGATATTCAATTGTACCCTTATATGACGTCTGTATTCACAACAATAAATGGAATCTTCCAGCAGGACAGTGTCCCATGCTAAAAGATTAGAACTGCGGTAGAAGGTTAGAGGAGCATAAGGATGAATTATAATTGATAATTCCACCTAATTCAGCAAATCTTAACCCTCCGCGTCCTGGTAACTTTGTGGCCGCGGTAGCCGAGTGGTATAGGTATCGGACCGTGGCTTGGTCATGAAATACCCGCCGTGAGGGCAGCGATGCACGTTAAATCTGTCGAGAGCTGAAACGTCCTCCCTTTGGTGTTTATTGAGGTGCCAGCGTAGGTGTCGTCCACAATTGACCATGGTTCATCAGTTCCGTCGCCAAAAATGAACAGTGCGACGTTAATATTCATTCAATCAACCTGGTAACTTTTTATACTTTCCGGTCATGAAATATGGAGTGATTTTCTTATATTTTATTGATCCACGTATGTTACAATTCACATTTTCATCAGTTGTTTTAAAATAACCCAATAATTTTAATAGCTTTTAAGTTTTCAAAAAACACATAATACGGTGCCCGCGATTTCGCGAATTCATGCGATATTTTTATTTTCAGATGAATATAATTTTTAAGCGTTTTTTCTCAAAAGATGTTACAGAAATTTTGTAATAAAGCGGAAAAAAAATAAAATAAAAATATCAGAGTTTTACTTTGTTAGAATATAAATAAATATATGAATTTTTTTCTTTATTATTAAGTATAATTTATTTATATTGATTTTATAAGTCAAGACTGTGTGTGTATTATTTTTACTAACATCAATATTATGTGTGGACGAATCTTTCATAAATATTTATCGCGTGAAAGACGAACAAAAATCATGCAATCTCACAAATAAGGGGGAGAGGGGAGGGGGATCAAGCAAGTGAAGAGAAATTCCTGAACCCTCTAGTGCGAACATAAGCATCAAATGATGTGTTTTAACCTTCACGGGGAAAGAGCGGAATCAGTATTTAAATGAGGGGAACAAATTCTTCGCCCGCGATTTTCACGTGTCCCGTAATCGGGGAAGACATTGATACCCCGCTCAAATCGTGGGAGCTGTACGCCGAGGGTAAATCTGACAGAACACATCTGGATTTTTATAGAAAGGCAGCTTAGAGATGAAACATCTTCATGTCGGAATATCTCGACATAACGTGAGTCGTTTACCAAGAGCGTGTGATATCCATGCTAATGCAAATTGCAGCTGTTTTGCGGACAGAAAGTGATGCAACGTGTTATTGAGAAGGTGTTCATAATGCTTTGGCTCTTTTGTATACGATCAGCAAGTTTACAACTTGAATTTATAAGAGACTTAATTTTAAGAAAATGAAAGTATTTTTACTACCGTAAAATCTGGCGCATGTGTAATGCGCATCTGTACTTCCAAGCAGTTTTTTTTTTTTTTGAGTTTTTAAGAAACATTCACCGCTTAACGCACTCTCCCTTTTTTACGAAGAAACCTGAAAAGTACGTATACAATGCTCTTAGACCAGTGGTTCTCAAACTTTCAATACTTGCGACCCAATATTCAATCATAATTTTCATCGCCCCCCCAGCCCCTCCATACAATAACAATGTATTGAATTCAATAATACGACTTTGACATTAACGCTAAAAGAAGACTTTAGTCCCTTAAGTGCCGTTGGCGTATATAAACGTCTCACTCAGACAAACCGTTTATTTCTCGGGATGTATATATATATATATATATATATATATATATATATATATATATATATATATATATATATATATATACGTCTTTCAAAAATACAATATTTTCTATTTACTGATATCCATAATATTATTCAGAAGGCTTTGGAATGCAATAAAATGACCTTGGCAGTGTTTGTGAAGGATTTACCTATTCTGTGAGGAACTCCTTAGTTCTTCCCTTCTCCACCTCCCAAACACCACATACGCGTGCATACGTGCAAAACGAGGGAATTGAGGAGCAAATCACTTAACGTTTAAACGGCAGTCAAGGGATTAATTATAAACCGCATAAATTATCAAGATAAGTGCTAATTTTGTATATAATTTTATATATTACAAGCCCATGGAGTCACTGGTAATTATTAAACTTACTCTTAATTTGGTTTTGTTAAACACATTATAAAATACATTGTGCAGTACTGATACATTTATAGGTGTATTGTATCAGTGTAAATGCTTTTTTTATTACGTCACATTGTAATTTTTTTTTTTTTTTGCTTTCAATAAATTAATATTTTTTAATAATATTTTTTGTTTCAAACTTTTCAATACGCTCGAGCCCCCTCCAAGTTTTTTTACACCCCTTTAGGGGGCGCGCCCCACAGTTAGAGAAGCCCTGTCTTAGACACATTTTGAAGCTATTTATTCAAGGTATTTTCCCAGGCTGTTTAAAAGAAAAGTATACTTCAATAACTACAGATTTTGTTCATAAAATATGTCATTTTTTAAGACAAAAATATATTTCGATATAGAATATATTTCGATGTTGAAGTTTGATTTTTTTTATACACATCTTTTAAACACTGAGATAATTACAGATGCTACTTAATACAAGAATAAAATGACAATGACAGTTGTTTCATGTCCCACGTTGTTCACTTAAATATTTTTAGGTATATATAGTCAATCACGTTGCGAACAAAATTACATTCCTCTTGTTTTTAAACAAGCAATAATTTATATTCATAACCATATAATTCTCCTATTACTGAAGGATACAATTTTCGAATGATGTAGTTATTCTGGAATACTAAGAAATAGTTATTCGAAATCTGTAATTTGTTCGTAAGTTCTATCATTATTTTCATTTTTAATACGTCATCATCCAGAAACTGAGTTTCCAACATAATACATTATGCATTTGATGTACATTTAGATAGCTTAATTAAGGGTTTCATTAATTCTCTAAAACATATCAAATCAGAATTATTATATTTAGGAAATTTATGGAAGTGTGTTTCATACAAGATACTTCAATAAATCCTCAGAATCTTTAAGTAATTACAAGCATTGGCATTATATTATGAGAATGCTTTAAAGCTTTCTTGATGACGCCATTTATAAGCTTGATTAAATGTCAACCATATTTTTATCTGGAATTATTTAAGAATTATATTGAAATTATATTATATTATATGTTGAATATATAATGAAATTTTGTCCAGTTTTTGTTTTTTTAAATTAAAATTATAATTTTAAACAGGATTTTAGTAAATAAAAGTTTTAATTAGGAAGTAGTTCTGCTTAGATTGGGAAAATTAAAATACACGAGGGAGACTAAATATACACATATAAAAATAAGAATGAAGCAAAAATAGTATATTTGCTTCCAAATTATTAAAAAATATGAAATTGACGCATACATTTCAAAATTTTTGTAAGTTTTTTGTATACCTTGATTAATAGTGAGATTGTTTCCTTCAAGAAGACATTTAAAAGTAATACGTTTAAAGTTTTTAACGATGACTTATTTAGAATTAAATTTTTTTAAGTAACTATTTACTAAAATAACATTAATAATAAAGCAGATGATATTGTTAAATAGGGAGAAATATGATCATATTTATGCAGATTAAAATTTTATTGTTTATCAAATCATTTTCCATGTCTCACAAAAATAGTTTTATTCAAAGTAAACAAAAAAAAATCAATTTTAAATAATTTCGTTTTATAATACAAAAATATGCTAATAGTATGGATTTTATGGCAGTATAAAAGAAAATGTGTTTTATGCTTATTTCTGGGTTTTTGAATTGAATGAAGTACAGTAAAGACTGAATTGGCAATTTAACAAAGTTGCACTTGAGAAACATTTTATTTTGCTATAGAAAGCCATTTTACTCCTATTATAAGAAGTATGTTTTGGGGCAAAATTTGCTGGAAGAAGTATTGGGTGAACTTTTTAAAGTTAACATTTCGAAGTACTGTTTTATTGGAGTTTGTTATGGACTCGAAGCTGTAGAATCAACAAACATTTTAACGATGCAGTTCCAAACTTATTTTCTACTTTCAAATGCTGCTAATCTTAGATGCTTTTCAGGCTTTTGAAGAAAATAGTAGTTAAACTGCTTCAAAAATTTGAATTACTTGAAAAATCTGAATTAATTTCTGTAATTTTTGTTTCACATTGTATATCATAATATTTATCTTTGATATAAGATATATTGAAGCGTTAATCAAAATTTTAAATACATTTATTTTTTTTCAAAACTAAATATTAAGAACATGTTTCATTAGTTATGGTTATCACGATAAAAATATTTTTAATATTTTTAAAAAAAATGTTTAAAATACATCAAAATATCACATTCTCTTTAAATGAAAATTTATTTTTCAAGAAATAAATTTATTTCATAAATCAGTCTACGGTGTCGCATTTATTTAGTATTTAAAGCATAATGTTAAGCATTGACTTTTTCTTATACATATATATTTCAATCACAGTAAAATTTGGTTTTTAAATTCAGTCTGAATATGTATCTATTCCTATATGTATGTTATTATGTTATTTAAAGCTACAGGTATAGGACAAAATAATAGAAGCACTCATTTAAAAATGAGTCGTACTTCAACCGCCCAATAAACAACTGCCACGTGTCGTAACAGTGTGCCACCTAGTGGCGACGAAAACGAAGATATCAGTCAAGTATTTGACAGTGTGAAAGTTGCTTAAGAAAATTATGTTCTTACCTAAGCGGGATTATGTGCGACTTCTCTGACGTGAAAAGAGGTAAGGTAATTGGAGCTCGTGTTCCTCTTTTCACGGTCGCGCTGTGTTCAAACATGGTTACATGAACATGCTGATTAAGTGGAACATCTAACCTGGTGTCCTCAGTCCCCTGATCTCAATATCATTGAGCCTTTGTGGGGTTATTTAGACAAGGTCCGTGCTCGGTTTCTACCTCCTCGCACACTATTTGAACTCGAGACTGTCCTGCACGAAAAATGGCTGCGAATTCCTATGAATTTTGTTCAAGACCTTTATTTTTCAATCTCTTGTCGAATGTAGGCAGTCTTTCAGGCCAAAGGTGGCCCAACACCTTACAAATTAAAACTTTCCATTTTTTCACAGGTGTTCCTATTATTTTGCCCTATTCCTGTATATGTACTCGTATATTCACACACACATAATATGCAGGTATAGCGGTTAATGACTCTTAATGCTGTTCCGTCCATTTTGCTTCGGTTAGAATCCCAATGAAGGCATGAATGTTTGTAAATGCATAGAGTTTTTGTGGAACGGGATTGTGAAGCCCCTGTCGGTGGGGACACACGTTATACACTATCTACGCGACCTGTTTCTGTAGGGAAGAACGAAGAACCACTCAAATCATTCATTCTAAAATCTGCTTATTAAGGTCTTAGTTTAAACACAATACACAACAATAATAATCTTAGTAAGGTGATCTAGAATGAGAAGACGCAGCACGTATTACCAAATAATCACGCAATTTTTTGACCACTGTATTTGAATTTATAGATTAATTCCTGTATCACTAATATACGCACTTTCCTTATAGCTTATATAAATTCACTTACCGCTATATCCTAGGTAAACAGCTACGTTTTTAGCACTTTTGTGGTGGCTTTAATCCTAAAGTGTTCCTTTATGTCTCTAACCCACTTTTTATTCATCTGTACCGGCGCGGCTAGGTTAATTCTTGGACTTAGGATTCATCTAAACTTTATCTCAAATCACTTTACATCTATCTCTCTACTTAGCGACTTCACTTCCCACATAGCAATCACTTCTGCACATAGACATAGACCCAGATATAGACTTTGCTCTACTGCTAACTTCCAATATATATATACATATATATATAAATATATATATATATATATATATATATATATATATATATATATATATATATATATATATATATATATATATATATATACATATATATATATATATATATATATATATATATATATATATATATATATATATATATATATATATATATATATATATATATAAAAGAAATATGTATTATTTATCAAAAACAAGAAATAATAGATAAAGAACATAACAAGAAATAGCGCAATAAAAATATGAAAGCTGAACATGAAGAACAAAATTATAGAGAAATAAAAGAACTACAAAAAATAAGAACCTAGCGAGTCAGAAAGCAATTTCGGACTTAGGACCGAATAAGTGGGGTTAAACTAGTTTGAAGGCGCCAACCTTCCCCCTTTGCAACTCGGTAGTAAAACCAAATAAAATAAACAAAACTTCAGAGAAAGTATAACTCAGAGAGCATGATAAAACCAATCCCTACTATTATGTAGCAAACTCTCCCAAACTCTTAATGCAGAAAAATGACAAAATAATTATGTAAGAAAAGTAGAAAAATACAAGAACAATTACATAAGAAAAGTATCTTTCAAAAAATAATTTAACAAAATTTCTTTACTCACAAAGCTTTTACGAAAAGAAACAAGCATCTTGCCATTAATGAAAGTCAATTATTCACCAAGTTAAAAAATTTCGAAAAAACATAAACACAACTTTTGAGCTGACTTTTAAACCAGCCAGCAAATACAAGTATAAAATGACGACAATCAAATATGGTAAAATTTGAATTGGTTGATTGTCAAAAATGTAAATTTGCTAGGCTCTAATTTGGTTGGTTGTCAACAATGTGTAAGATGTTTAAGATGTGTGTGGAAAAAATGTAAACTGTGATATGAGTGTTATGATATAATCTTCACAGCAAGACCACTAACATGCTGACTTTGAAAACCTATTGTTGTGTGGTGGATTTGGAATTCGAAGTAGCAAGACGGTTAATGTATTTGTGATGAATATAAGATCTCAAGAAATTAAAAGGGTATTCATGATCTAAACAACATCGAAAAAAATTTTTTATATTATTGTATTTATCTATTTTGTGGGTAGTTAAGTTATCATTTCTAAATAAAAAATTCAAAATGATATTTCTGTAAATTGATATATGAAAATTACTGTTCCATACGGGAATTTTAATTATATGGAACTTAAACGAATCTCTTTTGTCAAAATGTTACTGACTACATTATTGTTAATAAGATGCATGTCTAAATCCAATAATTCCACCCTATTAGAGTTGAAGTTAGTTTTAAGAAGCTTGAGATAATCAGGGTAGAATGTAATATTTGGTTTGTATTCACTATTTTTACCAAAAATTATTATATCATCTATGTAACGATAAATTAAGTAAGAATCATTTATAACATGATCTATTTAAAAAAAATGTAAATATAGGTTCGCTAAACAATTACTAGCTGGACCACCCTGAGGTAATCCTTTGATCTGTTTATAAAGATTATGATCAAATGTAATGAAATTTTCTTTTAAAACGAGGTTAACAAGAATATCAAATTTTTCTTTTTTTCATTGAAGTATATAATTCATATTTATCATAAATTAACTGAAGAACCTTAATCATATCGTCAATATCTATAGAATTAAAAAGGTCCTCGAAATCAAAACCATGCATAGAAAAAATCAACATATCCTTAGTAACTCTAGCAATCTCTAAGCTATTTTTAATAATTGCCGTGTTTTGTAAATTATCAATTAGATTTTGAAGAAGAGATTGCAAGATCTTCCCAGACTTCGTGATATATGTATTGTATCCATTAGTGATACTGCGGAATTTTATAGGGCTTTTATGAAATTTTGCTGTTAAAAATACTTGATATTTAACATTATTTAGATGAATATTCAGTCTTTGTTCAAAGCTAAAAGACGATTATCATCTTCTCTATTATTGTGAATTGATTTTTGAAATGAATTATTATTTAAAATGTGGTTACTTAATATTTTACTGTAAAAATATTTACAAAGTATGGCATAATTAGCAGAGACCTTATCAACATATGTAATAACGAAGTCATTTTGATATTTACTATTGATGATTTAAGATCTTTATACATAATTTCATTTTCAACAGTAAAATCTAATTCCCGAATTTCTGTTGCTACATAAGATCTAAATTGATTGAATGCTTCAATCGGCATTCCGTATTTAATTGCCATTTTAAGGTAGAATTTATCTAAATCTTTATGATTTGATTCATAACGTTAGATTTATTTTTTGTGATCATCAGTCTAAAACCGGTACCTTTTTCCATAAAATTTCTTAACAAATCATCTTTCACGATGCTAAGGTCTCCTGTGACAACGTGCTGATGATAATCATCAATATAGTCTCGATATAGATTGCATCTACATGATTCAGAACTTAGGAGCTCCGAGATTTGATTATAATTAAATATAAATCTACCAAATTTCTTGTTGTATTTGAAAGCCTTTTTAATAATAATATTTTTAATAGGAAAAAAGGATTGATATTTTTGAAATATACTTGAAAAATTAATTTTGTTAAAGGATTTATTCATAAATAATAATGTACAATATTCTGTAGAGTAATTTTTACTTGCATCTAATTTAATATTAATTTTTTGTACTAAATTGTTGATAAGGTCTCGAATCATATGCATACCATGAGAATCTCGAAATTTATATCTGCTTAAAATATCTGTCATAGTTTTAATTTCAGTTTTATTCAAGCCAAACAAACGATTTAATTAAGCCTGTGTTGTAGTTATCATCAAATTTAGCAGCTAATTCTAACATAGAATTCTTGAGGGTTGACATGTCTCTAGTAACTCTTTTTCTGCGTTTAGCTTTAGAAATTCTCGCTAAACGAATATTATTACTATTATCAATAAATTTATTAAAATTCGGAAGATATAATGAATTCTCGGATTTTTGTTTAAAAGTTAATAAGACACTTTCACCTTTCCATATAACATTCAAACCATAAGGATAATATGATCTAAATGAATCTATAAAAAAGTTTTCGAACCATAATCTTTGTTTAATATTTGGCACTATTCTAAGTATATGTACAGTTATGTTATTGAATCCATGTTTATGAAAGTGTCCTATCTCAATCTTAGCCTGGTTTTTGTTGCAATCAAATTTCCTTGTATCAGACCTATGGTAGTTCAATCTAATATTGATAGTATTAGAGGTCTGACCTATGTAAGCAAATTTACATATGTTACATGTCATTTTGTAAACACAGTTAAAAGTCTTACAAAATATATAACCTGCATCCATATCCAACTGTTCCCCACTCATCATGCCACACGCCTTGCATCTTTTATCAGTGCAAGATCTAAATTTTAGTTTTAAAGCATGAATATCTCTGAAAAACCGAGTTTCTAATATGTTACCAAAATAATTATCTCTTTGATTTTCATCTATACTATCGGAAAAATGAATATTTCGTTTTGTTGTACGAGATAAATTCTTATATTTAGAGTTCCAAAAAATTCGAGTTTTAAAAACTCTAACTCGACAATGTTTAGATACAGAAGGGAAAGCAAAAAAATTCTGATTATCAAAACAATTCACACATTCTTTTTGTATTTTTAAAAAAATTATAGTTTTTTATATGCCAACTCAGAACCTTTTGTGCCCATCACCATAACTAACTAAACCATATCAAATATATACAAAATTTCTATATAAGATCTCATAAAATGGTAAATGGATGACGATGGTACAGATACCATTATACAGTACCACCGAGCAATGTCATACCTTGGTATAACAAATTGCCAGTCGCATAAAACTTGTTATTTTTCAAATTCATAGTTATTTTAAAAGTTAAAGGTATATTGAAAGGACCCAAATAAAATATCATTAGCAAAAGTTTTTTCAATCACATTAATATAAAGTGAAATAATGAGCAATAATTCCAATAAATCTAATCCACTCATAGATAACATATCCACAATTACTTTATAGGCACAAAATATATATATATAATTCCTCATTTGCATAGCCACGTTCTTCTTCTTGAGTTGGTAGGAAAGAACTGCCATTCTGGCCCCAAAAAACCCAAGAGGACTGCTAGCTGAAATCACGATGAAAGCCCGTCACAGGATTAATCTAAATAGCTGTCGAGCCACAAGTCGTCTAGTGAGGTTGGTGGAAGGGAAAGGAAAGCGGGTGGTCCCTGACCACCTTCAAGGTGTTTTCCCTCTAAATTGGGTTGGAATCGAGCCAAATCGCATTAAGGTGCGATTAGTTCAGCGTTTCTTAAAGTGTGGGGTGAGCCCCCTTGGGGGGCGATAACCCTACAAGAGGGGCGCGAGCATATCGAAAATATTTTAAGATTTTTTTTAAAAATAACCGGAAAGAAGTAAAACAAAATACATTCTTTCATAATAAAAAAATTACACAACACTGATATAATATATGTTTATCATCTGGCGTTTTTCCGTCATCAAAGAGCTATCTATGATCCCAAAACCAAATTAAAAAAATATTTTGTTTAATTTGTTGTAATTCCTCGATGAGAGTTTTTATAACGTTTTCTTTTTAAACCTAAAATATTACTAGTTAAGTAATAAAAAGGAAACCCAGAACTTGAGAAAAATTCTAAGAAGATAAAAAAAACTTATCATTGTAATTATTATTGAAATACTGTACATTAGTTGTAGAAAGAAAAATAGGGCATGATTCTCTTTTCAGCCAGGCAGCATAATACATTTGCTGATCATTTGACTGACCTTCCAACTTACTGGTATGGTTTCTACATTAGTTTCGTCCCATCTTTTATGTGTTTGTTTTTCGCTTAGCGAAATTGTAAATAATAAAAAGTTTTATGATATTTGGAAACGGATTGCTTGTGTGTGTGACTTAAAAGATTATTTTGCCAAGATTTACTTTATGAGTATTCTGAAACATATAAAGTATAGTAAAAAACGACATAATTCTTTTTAGAACATCCATATTTTTATTCTGAATACACTTTCAACCCGGGAGTGGTGGCGCGGGGCATCTGTGATCTCTGTTAAAGGAAATTGAAACTGATCAAGCAAAGGAAGAACCTGCTGAAAGAATGCATATTATACATGATTGAGAAACGCGATGAACATGAAAATGAAGGAAAATTTTCAAATGCTTCCTAAAGAACACTATCAATTAAAATATGAAGCCATAAGTGTACCACAAGGTTCAGTTCGAATTGTCAAAAAGACACAAAAAAGCAAAGTTCAACTTGCGATTTGTTGATCACCAAAGGTGTTACAAGTTCGAGCCCAATACCACTAAAGACCCGCCGTGTAGGGGAGAGATGTACGTTAAATCTGTTGAGAACTCAAACATCCTCTCGTTGGAGCGGTTTGGTAGTTAAAAGAGGAGAGCTCAAGTGTCATCCTCGTCACTTGACCATGGTTCAAAATCACGAGGTCCATCTCCAAAAGCCCTCGTGTAGCTGAACAGAGTGACGTCAATATTGGCTTACTCGATCATAAAAACTCATTAAAATTACAATAACTAGAGCAAAATATGACAGCTTTGCTAGCAAATAACTTTCCTGTAATATTAGTGAAAAGTGTTACTCATCTGCACCCTTTATAAAGGTCTTGCTCTTTTGAATCATTTTAGTTCAGTTTTATTGGATTTTTTTTCAAATCTTCAAAGAAAAATTGAAATGTCCTTGAAAGCCGGTAAGTATACTTTCTCTTAATTAAATTATTTATTGGAATTCCGATTTTTATCGTGTATAGTAAAAATAATTATAAACAAATGATTGGGGTGACTAAGTCTCCCAGCACTACCATTAGCATTAGTATCGAGTGCACGTATGCTCCCGGGTTAAAATATTTCGAAGTCTTCTCGCTTTAAATATAAAAAAGTAACATAATTATTCTTCATAGGAATTTTATATTCTTTTTTCATTATTTAACATTAATTTTAAATGAGAATTCTGCAATACAATTCAATACAATTTTGTGCACGCAATTTTACTCTCTTTGCAGTTTAGCTATTGTATTAAGAATAATGTTTTATTTTAAAAAAAAATGAACTCGTGTGAAGAGCCGGTACTTCAGTCAGTATACGTTTAATGTATCGGTACTGAGAAGAAGGTACTTTATAAAAGATTTATAAATACTAAATTAAGAACAAGTTTAATAATTGTTGGTGACTTTCATGGGCTTGTCTTGTAGAGAAATTTTTTTCAAAGGAGGGTTTAATATCAGAAATTGACACTCTGACTTATTTCTCTATATTTAGCTGAGATCCATATTTTGTCTTCAAAGCAGACACAACGGAAATTTCCGGTTTAACAAAGGTAGGATGTCGAAAATGGTAATAGTATACGAAGTGCTTTTGTTTTCAGTGCAGAAAATTCATCATCCACTTCTACCCAAAATTCAAAGAGCGGTTTATCACAAAATTGCCTTTTAATTTTTTTCACTGGATGTGAAATCTATGAGGATTTCTTCTTCGGAATTTGAGAGTCCGTCTGGAGTATTTTGAAATAGATCTCTTATCCATTCATAACTTGCTACTAAGTTGTTCTCCACAGGAAAATACTTTTTAAAATTATTTGCCAATATGGTTAAATGATTTTACATGGTTTTAAAAACAACCTTCACATGTTATTCTTCAGATTTGAATGTTTTAACACATAAAGAGCTTTTTTATTCATTATTTACTTCAGTAGTGATAAATCCAAAATTTAAGTATTTGAGAATATTTTCTTGATTTAATTTTTCGGAACCATGATCGTCTGTGTACTTGTTGATCCTTTATTATCGTCGAATGTTCGCTTACCACTTAAAAATGTTTGTATGATTTTGTTTAAATCTACTGCCGTAAATACTTAATTACCCTGAATTACAATTAACGTGCAAATTATAAAATGTGCATTCAAGCTAGATTCGGTAGCTATAGAAGTATCGAGTCGACCAAACCTGATTGGAATTGTACGAGGAAAAGCATTTTTACATGTTTTGCGCAGACGTCCGATAGGTAACCCTGACTCACGCATACATACCCGATAATGCCAGATGTGATGGATATGATAGAGAGCAACATAGAATGGACTATATTTCTGATGACATTTGTACTTTTAGAAATGGATTCTGAAGGAAATAAATCTAATTAAATACATCATTTTGCGATCTGCTCCAATTTAAAAATTAGAGAAAGAAAAATAACATAATAATAAGTAGGTAATATATATTTTAAGTAATTTTTTTTCTTAAAATTTATATTACTTAAAAGTAACATATACAAAATTTAATACTTATACAGTTTATAATTGAGATCGCATTGTAGCTTTAGCGTCAAAGTGCATTTTTATTGCAGTAAATACATTATTGCTGTACAGGAAGGGGGAGGGGCGACAAAATTATGATTGAAAATTGGGTCGCCAGTATTGAAAGTTTCAGAAAAACTGGATTAGAGTTCGATTCACCAGACTGCAAATTACCCGAATGGTGAGGAAAACTATGACTAACTACAGTTATACATCTAACCCTTTGCTTCAATCAATTTCGTGAGCCTAGATAAGAAACAACAACATGTAGCTAAGTTTTATAAAATCTTTTTTTGGAATATTATATTTCAGTAATTTAGGAATATTTAAATTTTTTCAGGAATAATAATGGTTTAAGTACAGGAATATAAAGTTGTAATTATGAAATGTAATTTCTGAATTTACTTTTTATTCTTTGGTATGTCAAACTGTGCATAACTACTAATTTTGTTTCTCACAAAACAATATTGTGTATGAAAATGCTCTATTTCATAAGAATCTGAAAAAAAAGGTTTGACTGGTTTTGAAAAGATACTTTTTTTGATAATAAGAAACATGTTTAAATATTTTTAAAAGGAAATATCTTTGTGATTCAGATTGTTCTTTTATGTTTACTTACCTCTTAAAGGTGAACATTTCACAAAGTCTTAAATTCAAATAATATATTCAGTAAGAACAGGGAACATATATATCAATAAGATAAAGTTAGAAATGTATAATACAATAAAAGATTTACTTTTTAAGTTTTTCTAGTTAAATATATATGGCTTGAAATTCATTATCTCAAGAATTTAGTTCCTTTACTTGCAGTATGGATATAGATAAAAAATTATTATGTGTTGATATGAATAAGAAAAATTTTAATTTGTATTGTTTTCTTTAAGTATTGTAAAACAAACGTATTGAAGTGTTGAAAAATACAAATCTTAATTTTGCATTATTTTGAAAATTTACGCACTTCCTCTTTCCTCACACACAATTAACGTTTAAAGCTCTCAAAAACAAACAAATATGAATTGAGCAGACAATTAAAGAGGAGTTGGAAACTTTTCTCATTATTTATACTGACAATGTTAAATTGCCTGTTTTCGATGTACCTTTTATCAAAATCTGTTATATGTACATGCTTGAAATTTTTCATACCATTAAAGTACTCCTTTCAATTATGAAATATTTTATCAAACATTACGAAATTTGACCCATTTTTCAAATTAAAAATTTGTAAAAAATAAATTTTTGAGTTTTTTACAAAAAGCTCATTTCCGTATATGTTAGACATGATTATAAATATTTCATAAATATTTACATACCTGTGAACAGTAGTTTCTCAGGAAAGGTACATTGCACATTAAAATTTACATTTTGAGATAAATTGATTTTAATGTATACAGTTTACTTTTATAATGCATTTTCCTTTTATTAATATGTATGCATTAATTTTTAGCATTAAATGCTTCAAAATTATAAAAAGTAAAAACTGACTTTTTAAAATTCGTCCTGGACAGCTCACTGAGAAAAACATGCAAGATATTATATGAAATTGAGGATTTTGTAACACTATGAAAAAACAGAAGATATTTGACTCCTTACTATTGTTATCCAAGGAGTGTTTTAACTATTAATTTTTGCCTAAGGAAATTCTATGAGGTAAAACCAATTTTAAGAGGACTATATATATATATATATATATATATATATATATATATATATATATATATATAAATATATAAAAACAATCACAATTATCAATTTAAAAATTGAAATATATGAATCCCAAAATACCAAAACACTTCAGAATATCAATAGCGAATATAAAAGATAATGTTCCACATCATTTTCAAACAAAATTAAAAAATTATAAAATAAAATAAAAATTTATAAAATATCCAAGTGCAATTTCGGACTTAGGACCGATAAGTGGGGTTAAACTAGTTTGATGGCGCCAACCTTCCCCCTATTGCAACTTGATAAGTTAATTGGAAAATTTTCAAATTTCAGAAAAAAAAAAAAAAATTAAAAAAATTAAAAAGTTAAAATTAAACCATTATACTTTAAATTAAAAAGTTAAAATTAAATCATTATACTTGAAAAATAAAACTATTCGCCATCACATTCCGAAAGATATTGCAATATTAAAATTTAAAAACAATTTAGTACATAATATAAGTGAACCCTCAAACTTCCAAGATGATTCACCCATCTTTAAAATAGTTGTAAAGGTAGAAAAAATAAATTCCTGATCCGAAAGTTCAAATCAAAAAATATTTGAGATTCGAAAGTTCAAATTAAAAAATCCGAAAGTTCAAGTTAAAAAATCTGAAAGTTCAAGTTAAAAAATCTGAAAGTTCAAGTTAAAAAATCTGAAAGTTCAATCTAAAAAATTCTAAAAACCGAATGTTCACATTAAAAACACAGTATATTCACAAATGAATAGAGTAAATCATTAAAAATACAGTATATTCACAAATGAATAGAGTAAATCATTAAAAATACAGTATATTCACAAATGAATAGAGTAAATCATTAAAGACTCACCAAACAGTATCCCATCAAGAATATGATCCATTTCTTATAACACGACATTTCATTTTTAATATATCAATTACACATCATATTTTGCTTATAACATCTAACCATGTCAATCCAATCGATTCTTGATCCAACACTAGAGTATGATTACTTGGCATTAGATGCAAACCATATCACATGTAAAAGACTTGCTTGATTGATTGGTCATAAATGTCTGTTTGGACATAAATGTTTAACTGGTAATAAATAATTTTAAAGTGTATATATAGTCGTGTAAATATTGTTTTAAGTGTGTGTGTATTAAAATGTATATTAAAATGTAACCTGTGTGTGGAATGCACAAATTCTTCACTGCTGGACCACTAATAAGCTGACTTTGTGGACCTAATGTTGTGTGGTGGATTTGTGCATTTACGAGTTTAAAAATATTTTTAAGAAATATTTCTGATCTATATATTTTCTCAGGAAATTGATGGGATAATCATTTTGTATGCACAATAATATAAATTTCTAGATATTTTTGAATCTATCAATATTGTGCGTAGTTAAATTATTATTTCTCAACAAAAAATTTAAAATTATATTTCTAAATACAGATATATGAAGACAACTATTGAAGTTTGGTATCTTTATGACATTGAATTTAAATGCTTCCCTTTTATCATATATATTGCTATATAATTTGTTGTCAATAATAGTTAAATCCAAATCCAAAAATTCAACTTTGTTTGAGTTAAAATTCGTCTGTATTAATTTTAGGTATTCCGGATAAAAATTAATGTTAGGTTTAAATTCTCTATCATGACCTATAACAATTAAATCATCTATGTATCTCAACAAGAGGCAAGAGGGTTCCTTTCTTCGAACTATTTCATAATGGTGTAAATACAGGTTAGAGAGACTATTACTAGCCGGGCCACCCTGAGGCAATCCTTTGATTTGTTTATAAAGTTTGTTCTCAAAAATAATGAAGTTCTCCTGTATAACAAAACGAATAAGTGTATTGAACTTTTCAGAACTAATGTAATTATTTAAATCATATTTCTCATATGCATCTGAAAGTACCTGAATTATATCTTCTATTTTAATGGAGTTAAATAAATCTTCGAAATCGAACCCATTCACAGAAAATACCTCTTGTTGATCAACTTGCTTTATTACATCATGGCTGTTTTTTATAATAGAAGTATCCTAAAATTTGTCTATTGTATCTTGTAATATGGTCTGTAAAATTCTTCCCGTTTTTGATATATAAGTATTGAACCCATTTGTTACACTGAGGAATTTGATTGGTTCTTATGAAATTTAGGAGTCAGAAATATATGGGGATATATAATTTTATTGCTAGAAATATTTAATTGTTTACCAAATGCCAATAATCTGTTGTTAATTTCTTTCATACTAAATTTACTTACATCATATGCATTATTATTTTGTATATGATCATTTATTAATTTACTATAATAATATTTACATATAATTGCATAATTTCCTGGTACTTTATCTGCATAAACAATCACAAAGTGTTTTTGTAAGTTTTCTATTGGTCCCTTAATTTTTCTATAACAATCTTCATTTTTTGTTCTAAAATTAAAATTCATTAAGTCCTTGAGGACATGAAAACCATATTCTTTAAAAGCCTGAGTAGTTAAATTATATTTAATTGCAACATTTAGAAGAAATTTATTAATATCTTCTGATAGTTGTTTTCTCACATTTAAATGGCTGTTTGAAATAGTCAATCGATAACCAGTACCTTTGCTCATAATTTCTCTTAATTTCTCTGTGTGTGTGTGTGTGATCCTGTACAATTTCTAAGTTGCCAGTTATTACGTGCCCATGATATTCGTCTACGTAATTCTTGTATTCATTGCAACAACATTCTTTTTTATCCACCAATTCCTTAATACTATTATAGTTAAAAATTGATCTACTAATTTTTTTATTATACTTGAACGCTCGTTTTATTAACACATTTTTCATCGGAAATAAATCCATGTGTTTCCCAAATATTTCAGAAAATTGTATCCCATTATATGATTTATTCATGTATAGCAATGTACAATATTCTATATTATAAACCTCCTTAGAGTCTATTTTTATTTTTAATCTATTTGTAATATATTTGCATAAATCCATTACCAAGTGTGATCCATGATTATCTTTTAATCTAATATTTTTTAATAAATTTAAAACTATTATTATTTCCTGTTTATTAAGTCCAAATAAAAAATACTTTATTTTTCCAACACTAAAACTATTCTCAAAGTCTTGTAATAAATTATTTACTTCTTTTTTAACTGTATCTATATCTCTATTTTCTCTCTTTTTGCGTCCACCCTTACCAACCTTTTTTCTCTTATTACTATTATTTCTACTATTATAAATAGATTCTTTATCATTTTGTTTCACTGCCCCTGTATTAAATTTTTATTATTCCATATTACATTCAATCCGTAAGGATACATAGCATTATAAATACCAATGTAAACGTTTTCATACCATAGTCTATTTATCTTATTTGGAACAATTTTAATATTTAACGCAACATCCTCAAAGCCATGTTTATTAAAATGTTGTATTTCTATTTTTCCTATATTTTTTGTTGATGTATTTTTTCCAATGTCCGATCTATGTTGGTTGATTCTCAGGTTCATAGCTCCTGATGTTTGACCTATATATTTAAAGCCGCAAACACCACATGTCAACATATAAATGCAGTTGAATGTTTTACAGAACTTAAATTCTGATTCTTCATTATTCTGTTCATGTTGCATCATGGGGCAGGTTTTGCATCTTTTATCCCCACATTTTCTAAATCTCAATTTTAAATGATCTGAATCACTATGATACTTATTATCAAATGTTTCGTCATATTTAAAATAATTACATTTCGATTCATAATTTCTCCACTTCGATACATCATAGTAATTTCCTACAAAACCAGTATTCCAAATAATACGCGTTTTATATCTCTTAATGTTTTCATTATCATGTATTCCTAATTTCGTAAATTTCTCATTAACCAACGAACAAGAAGCTAACGTTTTTTTTTTATTTTTTATAGTATTTATAATTTTTTTGCATGCTGTCTCATATTGTCTGCGCCTTCTATATTCCTCCAAATCACACTTATGTAATTGTCTCATTTTATCATATTCCATCATAACCAAAAAATATCATTCTCTCTCTAATGGTAATTGATTGACGATAGCACAAACACCATCATATTGTACCACCGAGCAATGACAATCAAAATTGAAAGCCAAGTTGCCAGTCTTTAAAAATATATAAATCTTTAATATCATTATGTGTTTGAGTTAATATATATATAAATTCCATTAAAAAATTACTTTATATTCTCCTTATCCACTTACTCAGAACTAAACACTCATGTCTCAAAATAATTCACACACCATGAGATTAACATATGAATATTCATGTCAAACACATGAATCAAAAATAAATGTTAAATCGATCTTCGTGAAACCCTCAACAGCACACACATGACTCAGAGACAGCATATATTTTTATATATATGTATATAAGAAAATAAACATTGAAATACCATTAAAATATATTTTAAAAATGAACATTGAAAAACCAAACAACATAATGAAAAATTCAAAAAACACAATAGTTAAAAAGTAATCAAATGTAAACAAAATATATTATCAATAGCTAAAATTCTGTTTCTATTAAGAAATCAAAATCAACTATATATTTTTGGTCTTAAAATTTATATTCGAATCATTAAGACATTATACACCAGTAAAAATATATATATATATATATATATATATATATATATATATATATATATATATATATATATATATATATATAAAGGAAATTTTTACCGATGCATTTTAAACAAGAAACAGCCTTATTTAGCTGAAGGATTGAAATACAAGGAGGGGAGGAAACACAATTTTTGAATTTTTAACGACACAAAGGAACCAAAGGAAATATTTGTGATTCTTATAATATTGCTGAATAAGTTTCTCATGTATTGCTTTAAAGTTTTTCACGCAAATAACATGTGCATTGCAAATATTTGTAGATATGGGCAAACATCAACCCACACGTGCCTTGCTTTGAAGTGCAAAATAGTCAAGCCTTAATTTTCATGCTAATAAATCAAAATTCTTTAGCTTTGAACTTTAATTAGCGTCAAATATTTAATTAAGCTGCTTATTTGATTAACAAATACAAATGCATTTTACCGTTTTCTTAAAAATGCATAAAGCATTCGTTAACGAATTTTCTTAAAAACATAGTATTCTTATGCATCTCAAAACAATGAATCTAAAAAAATTTCTAAATAAATCCACCTGAGTTATAAATTGAATAAACCATTATATTCTTCAAAGCTTGTTTATCTACATCCCGTTATGTTTTTTTTTTCTCTCTCTGTTGATATAAATTTATCTTCTTAGTGGGCAACAATGATTCAAAGAAGAAGCAGTTGAAGTATTTTTGGAAGTTCTTTTTGAAACCAATTCATTTTGAAGAATAATTCCAGAAAAGAAAAGATATGCAGCTCAAAGCATACACAGCTCCATTGCTCACGATTTATTTCACTAGCATATAAAAGAAGCATTTATATATCTAACTCAGAAAGATGCATCAGCTGGCAAAACAGGAATTGCTAACATTTATCACGACTATTTTTGTTTCCCTCTATCAACTTAACGGCTTTGTTTGAATAAATTTGTGATGAAAAGTGATTTTATGGGTAAGAGATGATGAATTATATTTGAAATCTCTGGAGATAGGCCCCGATTGCTGTAGTGTGTTTGTGAGATACTATAAATCTTATGAAAATAAGTTTTATGTATGGTCTGCGACTTTTAAGTAAAAACTGCTACAGGGAGATCATTATCATAAGATAGGTTTATTCGAATATTCAATAAAGTTAATATAGTTAGTTTAATAGCTAAAGGATTAACTATCATGCAAACTTATAATGGTTTTTAAAGATCAGATTTTTGAAAAGTAGCTTAAAGACAACTTCGTATGGATTTCAGACGTGCATGGTTTATTTTTTTCCATGAAAACCAATTTTAGTTTTTATAATTCATGAGTAATTTTTTTCAGATGTGTTATTTTATAATAGCATGATATATGTACGTAATTTTTCGATGCATTAAAAAAAATCTTATTTATTTCATGACTACCATCATAGTGAGGCATGCTTAGTTTTTAGATGTACAAAATATATGAACGAATTCATTTATGTAAATTTTTTTATAGCACAATGTAAAATGCTTGGAAAAAACTTTATCCTTTTCCTAGTTCTCTCTATAATTACAAAGCAGTCTTACAATACATTTTCATTATTTTCTTATACAGTTTGCTTGTACTTTCTTACTAAAAAAGTTCATTGAAGATGGTTGTAACATACTTCTTATGTAATTTCATAACATAGTTTTTAATATTAGGCTCATATGCTGTGACATGCTAATTAACACTGTTCAAATATTACTTTTACAAAAGACATTTATAAAAAATATACTGTAAATATAATACTGAGGGTATTTCTGATTCTTCTGAAAAAAAGCTAAAATGAATGTTAAGTACATTAAATACTGGCATCTAAATCCTTTTTGTTAATAAATAATGTTATATCATAATATGAGTTAATTGTGATAGCTAAATGTATTATATTTAGACTTATACACAATAAGATGCAAGACAACTCAACCACTTTACTAAATATACAGGTTGACCAAAAAATAGTGCCCAAACTCTTCAAATCCAGCTTCTTTATTGGGAGCAAGTAAAAAATACCCTAAGAATTGTACCTATACGGCCCATAGGTTACGATAAAAATATGAAAAATAAAGTATGACATCACAGCCAGTGTAAGGGAAAAGCGCCCTATTAGATACATCAACAGACTTATTCGCAAATAGTCTAAAAATATGCATTCAAAGGCAGGCTTGAACGCGTCATGGAACAGATGGGTGCACAAATGGCAGCAGCGCAGTGTTCACCTAAGTCAGTGCTTCTAAAAGTTTCAATATTTGTGACCCAATATTAAACCATAATTTTCATTGCGCCCCCCGGCATGCAATAACTATGCATTTAATTAAATAATACACTTTGACACTAAATCTACAATACGACTTTAAACGTATATAAATGTCTCGCTCATCCAAAGTGTTTTTTGCCCCGGACGTATATATACGTCTTTCCGAAGTACGATGGTTCTGTGCACTTCTATCTATAAAATTACCCGGAAGATATTGGAATGCAATAAAAGAGTCTTTATAGTGTTTGCGAAGGATTTACTTATTTCTCTCAGAGGATTTGCTTAGTTATTCTTTTTCTGTCCCCTTCCCGCCTCGATACAACACATACGCGTGCCTACGTGAAAAATAGGGACGAATCGCTTAATTTTAGTTCAGCACAGTTAAGGGAATAATTATAAACCATACAAATTATTTATTATAAGTGTTCATTTTTGTGTATAATTTTATATATGACAAGCCTATGGGGTAATTGGTAATGATTAATGTTATACTGAATTAAGTATTGTTAAACTAACTATAAAATACATTGTGCTATACTGATACATGTAAAAGTGTGTATTATATCAGTCTAAATGAATATTTTGTTCTTTATTATGCATGGACGAATTTTGTATGCTTACTTTCAGTAAACTGATAATTTTTTTAAAAAATAATCTTTTGTTTTTGACTTTTTAATATGCTCGCGCCCCACAAGGGGGCCCACCCCACAGTTTGAGAAGCGTTGACCTAAGTAGAAGAGCATGCAGCATGCAGACGAGCAACTAAGCCCATTTGTGTACCTCTAAGTATCGATATACCAATTCTTTGTAATTTCGTTATACGGAAAAAAGCCAACAGTGACAGATCTGGTAATCGCGGCGGCTATAGAACCAGATCAACATATCCGATTCAGCGGCCAAAGTATGTCATATGCTGTCAATCCCATTCAGAAGCATAGAAAAACGCCGGAGCACCATGATGAAACATCATGCATTTTATCATTTACAGAGTACTTTTATTATAAATTATAGATTGTACAGGTATAATTCTTTGGGCATTTTTATGTACTCCCAACGAGGAATCTAGCTGTGCAGAGTTAGGACGCTATTTTTTGTACACCCTATACATGTACATACGATACATGTCTTATACACTTCGAAGTATTACACCGTACTTATAATACTTGGAAGTGGTGATGAAAGAAATATCTTTTATATATGCTTTCCTGGAAAAAAGTGCTCAGGAAGTAATATTGTAATTGAATAAGAACATTTACTAATAATACAGGAAGAAGTGAGAGGTGCACCTGATCACTCAAATGGTGTTCTCTCTCAAAATTGGGCTGGGAATGAGACAAAACATACTGTCATCTGCATGGTGATCAAAGCTACGGATAATGACAGGCGTTTTATCTAGCCATTTGCCATGATGAATTTCTTGGGCCTAGATCTGGTACATGCCGATCAGGTGGCATTAGTAATAACAAAATTTTACAGCAATATTCATAAGACATGAAATAGAAAGAACTAATAAATGGTTAATTTTGAATACTTTTTAAAACAGTATGTCCTTGCTACTATTGCAGTTTTACAAAGAGCATAATTTATAATATATAATTTAGTTAAAATGCTCCCATATATCAGAGGTGGGCAGACTTTTCCAGGGTACGGGCCACTTCTAATTTTTTTTAAAGATGTTGCAGTTCACCCGGTAGTATAGGTGTGGTGAGCTAAGAAAAAAGTCTACATCATTTATTATAAATGAATAATAAATACGGAATATGTACTAACGTACATAACTACAATAAAATAAATCTACACATTTAAGACCTTGTTTAAAGCAAAACGAATGATACATACATAATAATAATTAAAACCACAAGCATAATAATATCAAATGATGCATTTGTCACGAAGCAATTCAACATAAACTAAATAATAAAATATTTTCGTCTAAGAGTGCTCATAGAAGTAATCAGTAGAAGATTTAGCTTGCATACTGTCAGTTTTGAATATTTCGGTATATATTTACTAACTGCTAATCTTCAGGCAGGGACTACAGAATGTCTTAGCATTCGACTGGTCAACCACAATCGACTTGAAGGCCAATCCCGTCTGTATATGAAAGGTATTTTTTTCGTATTTAATCAATCATTTCCATTTTAATACTTGATATGAAGAAATATGAATGAAAATTATTCATACGTGAGGATTGTGATTCTGTGGAATTATATATGTGATGATTTTTAATGGTAATGATGTGTATTTGGATAACACATCAATAATTAGTAACGCATAATAACGTTATAATAAGACGAATATTTATTTTTCTTCATTTTACAAAATACACTTACAACTTATTGGAATGAATTCATGGTTCATGAAACAAATTTTTGAAAAAATTTTATTTATATAATTATTTGCAAGATATTTTTACGTTATTAACAACTCACATGAAATATGAGAACTAGACATTTTAGAAACAAATCAAAAGTCTTAATATACTTTTAAAATAAAAATTATACTGAAAAGAGGATTAATTGGATTAAAAGGCATATTTTCGAAATGTAAAGATTAGCCTTTTTTGCATAGTTTCATTTTTCAAGTAGAATGCATTTTAAGAAAATATTTGTTTTAAAGTAATATTTTGAAAATAAAATATATACTAAGTTTTCAATTGATAAAAATTATTTTGTGCAACAATAGAAAAAATTATGGAATGTATCAAAAACCAGACGAAAAGTTATTTTCTTTTTAAAGATATATATATATATATATATATATATATATATCTTTAAAATAATTGAATTGAAAGATACCATATATATATATATATATATATATATATATATGGTATCTTTCAATTATTTCTACTTTTATATAGAACATAGCAAGCGCTTTCTATTCAGTGCTGATAAATAAAAATCTTAATGCATTGTATACAAAAACTTATAAATAAAACAAAATGAAAATAGTTTTCCCAAAATATACAGTGAAGCGGATAAATACTGTGGTCAAAAATCAGTAGTAAGTTTCATCTATTATTTGATTAACTTTATTATTTTAAAATAAAAATTATAGGTTTAATATATTTTATACTGGATACAAATTTCATTTTTAATATTTTTTTTTTCAAAAATCATACAGCTCCCAAAGCTTCACTAATTCCTTCTTTTACGCTAGCTAGTTTCCAGAAATCGACATCCTTTTTTGAAACATATACAGTGTGCTCGCTGAAGCCCATTACCATCCCAACAGCAATAGTAAAAAATGGGTCTAGGTATTGTAAGATTTCCATGCATTACACGAAAAACTGCTTAGATTGCCTCCTAGTGGATAAATTTTGAAACTTTCTTATCTTAAAAATAGTACAAGATACACGGAAGCAGTAAACTACAAACTTGTTCAGCTTCTTTTTGATTTGGTGAGAAAAGACACCTACAGTAATGTTAAAAATAAAAGGCGTAAAATATATATTAATTTGGTTCGGAACTCCCACAGTTTGGAATCTACTTAATGCGAAAGAAAAAAAGTAAAATGTCACTAATGTGAGCCTCCCTGATTCCCTATATTCTATGTTCGGATGAGCCATGCTTTGCGTGTATTACTTTATACAATAAACATAACATTCATTTCTAGTCGCTGAAAAATCCTAGATGTTGCTGTCAAAGTTCGACATCAAAGTTTGCTAGTCAAAATTGTCTTGTGTGAGGGCATGTTAATGGGATCCCGATACCTGTTATTACTAAAGGACGAACAATCTGCTTCATTGAAGGATTTTCCATTGAGATACCGCCAGGATATATAGTTTCACATCGACGGCGCACCACTGAACAGAGTATTACTTGCCACACATTAAATTTGAGATACTTCGGATGCTTGTGCCAGCGTGCCACGTGTTGAAGAAATTGCGAAATGAAAGGAAAAACATGCATCCGGATGTGTGTTGTTGCTGAAGGAAATCATTTCGAGTATGACAGATAGATGAGCCTAATTACTGGAAAGTTTATATTTGTTAACTCGCGGTCACTCGCACCTGTTTTTGTTACCGTTGGTATTCGCGGGGAGTAGAGAACAGCCCAAAATTTTAACACGTGTATTTAATTATGAAAATAAAATTGTCATTATGATACATATTTATCATGTACAAGAGTTTTTTGTATTATACAAAAAAATATTAAATTCATTGCATACAAATGACAATAATATTAATTTAAACTAAACATACACAATTTTCATTAAAAAATTATATTTTTCATAAATCAGTAAAACGTATATACCAGTAATAAATATACTTTATAATTAATGAGATAATGATAGTAGAAGGTGGAAAAATAATATTTTAATCGTTTTCCAAACATTCAGAGCAGACTGTATACAAATGATCAACTTATCGCGGTAGTTCTCAGCCCCTCCAGATAAACCTTTGAAGGTCATTACATTCCAATCGTTCGAGAAAAAGTAATTGCATCAGACCTGAAGGTCCAATGACCTAAAATGTGCATCTACAGAAAAAATCCTGGTTCTGCGCATTTTTTTTAGAATCCTGGAAGGATTTCCTTGTTGGCGTGTACAGAACACACCGCGCGAGTAATCGTGGGTTAAAAGCGATCAAACACATGCGCGTATTATTCTTTTCATTTTTGTTATTTCGATAAATCGATGATGTGCTTAACAACATTGTATTTGACTTTTTTCAAGTCTGTTTTTAAGATAAGAAGATTAAAATTTATCCTCCAAAGGGCCCTTTAAGCAGTTTCTTTGTGCAGTGTATGTCAACTTTACTATCCCTAGAACTCACTTTTATGACTATAGCTCTTGTCGTTCATGCATTATTTGGGTGACAACGGACTTAAGTAGGTGCACTGTATATGCGTATAAAAGGCAATTATTTTATTTTAACCAGTGATGTGGACATTCTACGTTATTGATTGGATTGATTGTTATTTAACTTTGCAGTTTGAAGCTTTACATAAGTTGTTAATGGGGGTGGCTTTTAATTTTGAAGTACCATGACTCTGTAATGGCACCAGGACTCAAACTCTTGACCACGTAGAAACAACGCTTAATACAATATCACGACCATGAACAATTGGCTACTTCGTTCACGATATATAAATGACGAAATCTAAAACTGGTTTTGAAAAAAGTACTGAATGGTTTGTAAAACTACTAAAGGAAGTTGAGAATGAACAATCGAAGTATCTTTCTGCAATTTGAAACTGCACACATCAACAATTCATTTCTGCTGGAATAAATAAATTATTTTCTGATATTATAAAATTTATTTGTTTTATGTGATGACTTCAATTGTCACCATAATGCTGTTGGATAAAATTTCTTTATGACTAGCAGCCTAATTAGGTTAAAAAGTATTACCAAGATATATTTCTCTCTTAACTTGTTTCAATGTTATGTTTTAATAAATTTAATATTTTGCTGAATAAATACGAAAATCGATAATAATTTCTAGAAAAAGAGAAAACGCTTTCCTCAACTATATTGTTAAAAATACGATCCAGATTTAGAATAATTTTTTGAGTAAAAAATGTTTCCGCATTTGTTAAACTTTGCTTAAATGCGCATAGTGCATTAAGTTAAATGCGTAATTCTGAAACTAGGGCAAAGTGGAAAGCAAGAAACAAGACTAAAAATTAATTTGGAATAATTTGTAATCATTCATTTAAAACAGTGTTTCTCAAACTGTTTGGCGCGCTTCTTTAGAGGATCGTGATAACTTACATAGGAGGCACGAGCATATCAAAAATTCGAAAATAAAAGAATACTTTTTTTTAAAAAAATATTATTAATTTACTGAAAGGAACCAGAAAAAAACCCTTCCGACATAACAAAAAGTAAAATACGCATTTACACTAAATAATTAAGAACAAAAGCTTAAAAAATTTTAATGACCCCTCGGACTTTTCATATACAAAACTTAATACTTAGCTTGATAATTTGTATGGTTTATAATTAAAGTCATATTATAGCTTTAAGCACATTATTCATGAATTCAATAAATTAGTATTGTATGGAGGTGGACTCAATGAAAATTATGATTGAAATTTGTGTCGCACACATTGAAAGTTCGAGAAACACTGATTTAAGGGCAAAGTAACTTTATCTGCATGTTCAAATATCTATGCAAGCATGTTTCTCGAAGGTATACTTGGTTACTTTTACAGAACGATTCATAGTAAAGTATACTGTTTTGGTGCACTATAAATCAGGAACAATGTAATATATTATGCGTTACCTGTAAAAGAAATGCATGAGACTATTTTAAGTTTTATTAGAGAAATTCATACATATATATTATATGTGTGGCCCTTAATCACACGACACACATCACGCCGTTAATCAATTTCCACCCAAACGCGTATTAAGATATCAATTCCATTGATAGTGGCTGTGATACGTGGATTCCGCTTCGTCCAGGAATTTTACTTGTGGAAAAATGGCCCGTAGTTTGAAATTTTTCATAGCATTGCTAGATTTTTCAGCTGGAAGTTTTTTTCGAATCGTGATTGAAAATGGCGCAGCACAGCAGTTATGGATTCCACATTTTACTAATTTCAAGAACACAAACGTCTTCACAGCACACACACCACCATTTCAACAGATTAGTCTCATTACATGCACACTATTTCTTTTTTCATTTCCATTAGGGTCCATACATGAACTTTAACAGTACATCTACCTTGCGGTTTGCTCAGGGGTGTCTGTCTTTGACTTTTACTGTTTAGTAACATTTGGAAAGTGTGTACTTCAAAGTGGTTAGTTCTTGGAAATACGAATATAAAAAAAAAAACAATATTACACACTGTAATAAAAAAAAATTATATTTAAGTTTTTAAGAGATATATATACACAATTTAACATAATATTCTGTGGATAATCTATTCTGACAGCGTTCTACTTCAGTTAAGGGATCTCAACATCCTTTTTTCTAAAAGGAAATGTGCAAGTTATAATTTTCATAATAGAACTGTCAAGGTTTATATTTAAGTCACATCATGGGGACAGTTAATTTAGGCTATTCAATTTGGGAACAAGTCACTGCAGCAGAATTATCTAGTAAAGTGTTTTGGTCAACCACTTTTGTTCTAAAATATTTTCTATGAAAAGTCTACATTTCCCCCCTTTGAACGACTTCGTTGTTTTAATTGCTGTGCGACTCATTATGTTTATAAATGTAAATGAACAGAATATAAAGAAAGAAATTTACATATAGGCCATTATATTGAAGTTTACACTAATCAAGCAAGAGAAGAACCTGAAGAAATGATAAATATTAATCATGGTAGAGAGATAAAGTAGATTTGAGAAAAGCTATGAGCACGAAACGTTTGAGTCAAAAGAAAGATTATCAAACGTTACCTGTAACACTCACTCCATTTAGAAAGATATGAAGCCACAAGTGTACCGCAATACACACTGCGCCCTATTATAAACACACAAGCAAGAAAAATGGCAACATGATATTTGTCAATCATCAAAGAACTATATAAAACTACAATAACTTGAACAAAGTATGGCAGTTTTGCCTGGAAATATAATTCCTTTAATGCTAGGGGAAAGTGTCTTTGATTTGTATATTTATTAAAGTTGCGTACATTTTAAACGTTTTAGTATAGTTTGATTTTATATTTTTCTCAAATTATCAAAGAAATATTGAAAAGTCTTTAAAAGTAGGTAAGTGTACTTTTTCATAGTTAAAATATTAATTGGATTTTTAATTTTTATCTTGTACAATAAAAATAACTATTAAAGAAAGGGTTGGTGGGACTCTGTTACCCCGCGGGACCAGTCGCTATAATACCAATTGTGCGCGCCTTCTCCACGGTCACAATAAAAAACCTTCTTACCAAGCCAGGTATAACATCTCCTTTCTTACTTCCTATATCATTCAACAGCAATCTTAATCTGCATATAGCATGGTTCTTTCACAAGGCGGCGTTCTTAAATCAATGAATACAATAGATTTCCCTAGAGGTTAATTAAAATGCGTGAGAACCTGCCACAACACTTACAGTTTTTGCACTGATTTGTTACCTTATATAAACGCTGGCATCTACAGTCTTATACAGAGTTATTTGCATATACATGCCAATTTTATGTTCTTCTGTCTCTTTAGTATATTTGCACAACTCATAGATACATGAGTTTTTTTTTCATTGGAATTTTCCCTGCACAATTTAAGAATAATTTTGCACTATATTTATCAATATTGAAAAATTTTCATTCTACTCTTTTTAAAGTAATAACTGTCTGAAATTAATATTTCTGCAAAGTATTCATTAAGTAAAATTATTTTGATTTGAACTTTGATATTTAAGGTGAAATGTATGTCACAGAATGTAAGATTGATTAATCTATATGTTTTTGAAGTAAGTATAAATGTTTTTTTTTATTGAACGTCAAAAAATGTACGATTGAAAAATTACAAAAAATATACGAAATGAAAAAAAAAATTAGAAATATTTTATTATATTTTTGTATTGCTAGAGTTTTAACACCTACATTCAGACATTTGAAAATTCAGAATTTTCTGAATTAAAAAAATCTTATCTTATTTTGTTTAAAATATACTATATTTTTCTATCAGGGAAATATTTTAAAAATGAATACTGAATTTTTCCTTCTTAAATTGGAGTATCCTTATTAGAAATCTAAATTACCCTATTTTCTGACTCTGAGAAAAGTAACAGCCTTATAATATTTTCTTTTTTTCTCTCTTTTTATCATAAACCTTGCTTTGTGAATCATATCTTATACAAATTTTTTAAAAAAGTAGTATTATTTCTAATTAATTTTAAACTATTATTTCGAATTTTAAAAAGTAAATTCTTTACAAAAAATACATTTTTTTTTTTCATTTTCAGACTTTCAGTTTTATTATAATATAATTAATAAATATTTTTTGTTTGGATTATTTTTAACAAAAACAGTGAAATATTTAAGAAAAAAATTCATAATGTTACATAAGGAATAAAGTTAATAAGTTTACGAAACCTTATTACAAGGAATATGCTTTTATGATAAGTTTTTCAAGAAAAAAAATTCACAAAAGTATTAACACTAACTTTTGGAAAGAACTAAATATAAATCAAAGAAAATAACATTTCAACAGTTATTTTAAAAACATGATTTTATATGGAAAGTTTGTTAAAATAAGTACTTTTTCCGCCAAAGGCAGAATTTTTAAGCCTTACTTCTTACAAGCTTATTGTAATTTCATATAAGGTAATACTCCTATGAAGCACAATGGCTTGGGCATATGCGCAAAATTAAATTTTTTAAGCTTAAATTTCAAATCATTGTTAAAGAAAAATTTTTTCTTCCTTTTTGGCTAAAAGAGAAATTTGTTTTGCTTTATTTTTACAATCAAATATGATCCCTCTCATTTCCTTATATCAAACGTCAATTATTTAAAAATATTTTTATTCTAGATTCCATTTTTTTAATTTCTTAATTTAATTTAAAATGTAATAGCTTCTCATAACTATAGGAATAATTTGACAAAATATTTATAGCTCATGTCATTCTTTCAAAAAGCTTCATTATGAAAATTTACTCTCATGATACATTTTTGTTTCAGAAGATTATTTTTTTTGTCAAGAATATCACTAAAAAAAAAAAAAAAAAAAGGGAGGAACAACTTTTTAACCCAGCGCTAAATTTAAATACAAAGAGGTACGTTCAGTAGGTTTCGTTCAGGCTTATAGATTTTAGCACAGAACTGTTAAACGGATATTTTTAAATTTGCAAAAACTATAAATGTACCAATTCTGAGTTGGAAATTTTAATTACGACATTTCTTCTAAGATTATTTCTTTGAACATTTTCTCTCACGAATAATTAAATTTCAGCTGTGAAATAATCAAATGGGTAGAGCAAAGTAAGTTTAAATTAAGTTTCACTGTCTCATTTATCTTTCTATTAAGGAATTCCAACTCTTGCCTTTAATTTTTATTTACTAAATGTACAACCTGATAATACTTTATACATGGAATTAATTTCCGAGTTTTGGATGTTGGGTGATAATTATCATTCATTTTTAGACACTTATATGAATACATATATTATATAACACACTTGTTACGACCCTTGAATTGCTGATGAAGTTCGATATATCAAATAATCAGCCATTATAATAAAATTAATACTTTTATTTTACCTTTCAATTTACTCATTGGAAATTTATCAAGGGATTGGGCATCTGAGTTACTAATCTAAATATCTATAACAAATAATTGGATCACTTATCTCACTTTAAGATCCGGCATAACGGTACTAGGTTTGACATGACGAGTAAACTTATTCATCAAGACTTTTGATCTCCTTTCTGAATCATCATGTCCTTCTATTCATAATCTGGGACAATGAGCGTAAGCGATACTAACGTTAGCGGTCGCACGGGGTGACTGAGTCACCCCAATTCTTTTTATATAGTTATGTTTATTGTATACCATACAAATTATAATTCCAGTGCATAATTTTACTAAAAGAACGCTTATTTATCAATTTCTAAGGAGTTTTCAACTTGTTTTGATAATTTGAGAACAAAAACTTAATCAAACTGAACTAAAATGTTTCAAATGTGTGTGACTTTAATTAAGAAAACAAATCACAGACATCTTTTACTAGCATTACATGAATGATTTGGCAGGCAAAACTGCCATATTTTGTTAAAGTTATTGCAGTTTTATTGTCCTCTGAGGATCGACAAATAGCATATGTTGAACTTTTTCTTGTACTTTTGACTTTTTTTGACAGGGCGCATTGTGCCTCCAGGTACACATGTTGCTCCATATTTTTCTGGGTGTAGTTTTTTTAGCAAGTATTCAAAAATCTTACTTTCGACTTAATGTTTCATTTTCATTGCTTTTTTCAAATTTATTTTCGCTATCATGATTAATATCCATTATTTCATTAGGTTCTTCCCTGGTTAGATTTGTTTCAACTAAACTCAATAGAGCTGCCACACATACCCATTTTTTCATTATATTCTTCTCATTTACATTTTATAGTCTGGTCACTTTCATCTACAAACCGTAATGAGTCGTACAACATAGTATTCAAAATGTTAAAGTTCTATTTTACTCGTTCTATTTTGTTTATTCAAAAATTTGCGAATAATATGATATTTAGATCTTCAAAATTATCATTTAAAACTGCCTTTTTTCATCCCTTCCTTTCTTCCTGTGCTTTATACATTGTCGTGCATAAGTCAGTATATATAATCTGAATCTTGTTTTTATTTTTTGCAATATATTTTTCAGTATCAGAGAAGGAATATGCTTGTATTTGAAATCCAAACTGTGATTTGTTTTGGCCGTTATTTGCTTAGATCAATAACATTTTTCTGAAAGGATATAGAAATATAAGAATTGCTCTACATTAACGGGTTTAGTAGCATAATTAAAAATATTTATTATGAATTTATACTAAACGAATCCGCTGAAGAACTGACCATTTCTTCTTATTAACTTTAATTGAAAACCACAGAAGAAAAATGTACCGAAACTGTATCATACTAAAATTAAATAATGATTTTTTTAAAAAAAATACTATTATTCTAATTTCCTTGGTGCTTATTTTAACAACTTCATCCAATCACAATGCCTGAAAGTCCATTATCTGAAGATTTAGGCATCATTATTTCAGAATGAAACAGCAGAATAAAAGAGATTGATGCGCATAAAAGTAGTATATGAATATCCTTAAAAGGACTTATGGCAATTAATGAGTGACATGTGAAGATGTTTTAATAGCTTGCATGCAGCCAAGAAATCTTATCTTGCAACAATTATGTCATCTCCATTTAAAGAAATCTTATACTACAGAAGTCCAAAGCATTTAAAATGTTTGTGTATATAAAGATATACACTGGTGTGCAAAAATTAAGTACGAGACGGTTTTTTCAATATAACTTTTTCCAAAAGCTTTCCAAATCAACACATTTAATACCGTAAGATCCCCAATACGTAAGGACATGTGTAATGTAAGCAACACTTACTAAAAGAGAAATCAGAGAAATAAAAAGAATCTTGATTGAAAAAGTAGCATGGAGCGCAATGCGACTGAAGGCCGAAACATCCCAGTGATGGGTGTCCAGCTGAAACATCCGGTCTTAAGTAGGGGATATGATCTCCCCTGAATGCTAGGCAGGTTTCACAGCGTCTGCCCATGCTGAGAATGAGGGTGTCAATGAGTTGTTGAGGCATTGCTGCCCATTCGTCCTGCAGCGCCAATCGAAGCTCCCGAATCGTTACTGGTGGTAAGGTACGAGCTGCCAAGCGTCTGCCTAGAAAATCCCATACATGCTCGATGGGATTGAGATCCGGAGATCGTGCCGGCCAATCCATACGTTCAATATCCTCACTCTCTAAGAGCTGTTCGGCAGCTACTATGCGATGACATGGTGCATTGTCGTCCATGAAAAGGAACTGCAGACCCATAGCGCCTCTAAAAAGACGCACATATGGAAGAAGAATCTCGTTACAATAACGGGTCCCGTTGACTGAACCTGCGTCGAAGATGTGAAGGTCTGTACGACTACCAAGCATGATGCCTCCCCAAACGAGAACACTGCGACCTCCATACCTGTCCCTTTCAATGATGTTCGAGGGATGATTGCGGCTTCCCCGCTCTCTCCAGATGTGTATGCGATGAGAATCGCTACTCAAACTGAATCTGCTCTCATCTGTAAAGAGTACTCGTCCCCATTCATTGTCTCTCCAATTCCGGTGTTCCCGGCACCACAGAGAACGCCTTCTCCGATGGGCAGGCGTTAAAGGTACACACCGTACAGGGCGTCGTGCAAACAGACCACCACCGTGCAGTCTTCTGGCCACGGTAAAACGCGATATCGGTCGTTCAGTCGCCTGTGTCGTGTGTCTAGCGATTTCTCCCGCTGTCTTCCGCCTGTTTCTTCTGGCCTGTAAGACAATGTACCGGTCATCTGCGGGCGTGGTTCCTCGTGGACGACCACTACTGAACCCCCGTATAGCTGTTCCTGTAGTTTGAAATTGTCTCCAAAGTCGTGAAACGATGCTGTGAGCAATTCCGAACTTTGCAGCCACACTTGTCACACTGCGGCCTTCCTCCAACTTCTCCCAATTATTCGACCTCGGGTAAAAGCATCCAGATGTCGTCTAACACATTGATTATTCACCATTTCTCGCTGAGGCAGCAACTCGGTGTGATTTTAAATGCTATACGGCGTGCAATCTCTTTGCCAGAAATACTGATCTTACACCGACAACATGCTTTATACTACTCAGACACTCCCCCATTACGTCTACCTGCATATCTGCGCATGTGCTATCGTATATCACCTTACTTAATCTCCTGATTGGTCTTTCTGTCCGCTCTGCCTCTTCGTTCAGCTGATATGCTAATTGTTCGACTTCGTCCTTAATTTTTGCACACCAGAGTATAAAATTTCTTTTAGTAGAAAAAAATGAAACACAATAAATTTTTACTTTCATGCCTCGCAAGTAATTCAACACACATCTTGCTAAATAATTATTTAACATGATTTTTAAATTAAAATAATTGCAAACTTCTAGAATGAAGGGTGGAAAGAACGAATAAAAGACAACTGTCCTCAAATACACTCATATAATACAAAATACGTTCCAAAAGTAAGCTTCAACATTTTTTTCAAAAGGGAAAACTTTGTCACAAAAACACATCATAGAATCATAAACTCCACACCTAGCACTACTTTTGGCAATAATCACCAATGATAATGTGACATTTCTTGTAACATGTAGTAAACTTAATGAAAAAACTCTGTAAATTAGTAAAACACGGTTGCACTGTGCTCTTCCTCTCAACATTATTTTGGAATAATTTTCTCCTCAATGGTGAAATGGAATTCTTCCACTCCATAGAGCAGTGCTTCTCAAACTTTCAATAGTGGCGCCCCCCTTATCAATCACAGTTTTTATCGCGCCCCCCTTATACATTAATAATGTACTGAATGCAATAATAATGCATTTTTTTTTACGCTAAAGCAATAATCTTAATTATATACCGTACAAATTCATGACATAAGTATTAAATTTTGTATATGTTGCTATTAAGCAAAAAAAAAAAAAAAAAAATTAAGTAATAGGATGATTATTATGTTATTTTTCCTTTCTCTAATTTTTAAATTGGAACATATTGCAAAATGCAGCGGCTGCTTAGAAGACAAAATATAGATATCAGCTTATTTTAGAAAGAACTCAGTGGGTCAATTTCTAATCATAAGCATTCCTTTGAAAAATTTGCTCTGTAAGACAAGCCCATGGAAGTCGCTAATACTTATTAAACTTGTTCTTAATTTAGCATTAATTAATTAGTTATAAAATACTATTGCAGCAGTGATACATTAAAACTATACCGGCTGAAGTACAGGCTATTTGCACGAGTTCATTTATAAGAAAATAAAACAATATTGATATAATCGCTGAATTTTAAGAAGAGTAAAGCCAAGTGCGCAACAATGTTTACAAAAATGTAAAATGATTTTTTTTAAATCATTGCTCAAATTATAATTAATTTTAAGCCTCACACAGAATTAGCATTTAGAGTTGATGTTGAATAATAAACAATAATATAAAATTCCGATGAGAAATAATTGTATTATTTTCAATATTTAAAGTATATTAACATGTTTTAAACCTGGAGCAGGCACGCACTTTATACTAATGGTCGAGTGGGGTTATTGAGCCACCCCAATATTTTTTTTTGTAATTATTTTTATAGTACACAATAAAAATCGTAATTCCAGTGAATAATTTAATTAAGAGAAAATAAACTCACCCCTACTTTCAAGAACACAGAAAATATTTCGGAAAAAAAGTTATCACACCGGGAACTCAGTCAAAACAAGTGCCTAAAGATTATAAAAAAAACGTTTGTCACTCCCAAAAAAGAGGGAGATATGTGACAAATATATTTTAGTTCACACGTTAAGACTTTCAAACAGGGGGATAGTGTCAGAGCCATTGGTAACAATTAAACAGTTTTGCCAGAATTACCGATTTCATGCACTCTGTGCTCGCCGTGACAGCTCCGTAATAAAGGTGTATTTATTACAATATGGATGTTCAAAAAAATTATGTAAAACGTTTTTCATTATGCTTTTTTATATGTTTGGGAATAACTCATAGAAATAAATCTTGTCCAAGTAATCCTTCAAAGAGCTCTCTGTGCTTTTCCAAAAATCATAAAAATATTTTACAAGGAAAAAATCGCAGCAGAAATAGTTTATTTGGAACTTCCCAAAATGAAAAACAAATACATAAGAGCCAGGACTAACTAACCGTACAAGTAAGTTCGAAGGTCAAACCGCAGCAACTACATTCTGCTGCCTACAGCTGATGACAATAATATTACAGTGATGAATTTTTTATCTTCCTAAAATTTTTTTTCGATTATGGGTCTGAGTTTTGTTTTTCTCATTTTGGTTTGAAAAGAAACCGTAATAGAAGTAGAAGCTTTAATTTTTTTATGACGTAATATCGCAGATATATAAATTATATCAGTGTAAATGTGCATTTTTTTATTATGTCAGAAAGTATTTTGTTTTACTTCATTCCAGTAAATAAATTTTTTTAATCTTTTATTTTCGATATGCTCGCGCCCCCGTTGTACGTTTATCGCGCCCCCTCAGGGGGCGCGCCCCACAGTTTGAGAAACACTGCCATAGAGGTAGCCTTAGTTTCTCGGGTAAAGGAGTGCACCCATGTCTCCTTGCCTGTGATGATTCTGAACAGGTATTCAATATATTGTGCGTACCACATCAAGTGTCCACCTTTGATGGATACTATCACATATTACCATAAGAGGTAATGAGATCGCTGAAATACTGGTCAAAGAGTGTAGTGAGAATAAAACGACTACTGGCACTTCACTCACGTATCAAGAAATGTACTCCAATGCAAGATCTAAACTGAATTCAATATGGCTTATTCCAGCTACGCATCAATGGCACACCGGAACATTCTCTGGCTCTCAGCTGGAAATGAAATGTGATCCTGCCTACCAGACTGCTTTGGTTAGACTAACAAATTACCCCACTTGTAAGAAATGCAGTGACCATCCAGCTCGCATTCTGAGAGACATCGAACTTTCTAAAAAGAACTTAACATCAGATCCCCTTATTATTAAATATTTTTTGTGATCAACAGGCTTCTGGACCTGATCTGACATATGTGTGATCGTTCGAGGATAAGAAGCAACATACATCAAATAAACTCCATTCTAGCAATTTGGGCAGCCTGGGTCAGGTTTCTCAGCACTCATCTTGCGAGCCCTTTTCGACTACCTAGTACATCTTAGAGTGAGTTCTTGACACACACACACACACACACACACAATGTCTTACCCTTTAGCAATATTGTTTTCTTTCGTGAAAGGGGAGGAACACCCACTTCGACATCATTATTCTGCACATTCAACTTCTTTCACTCTACATGTAACCTCAGCAAACAACCATTTGACGAGACATCTCCGACGAGACGAGATCTTCTCCATACACAATATATAGGTGTTTATGGATGGCGGACAAACGTATCTCATGTGTCAATTCATGTCGAATAAGAGCATGGTCTGCGATTGACGACGTTGTATGTCTCCCATCTGATTTGTACTCAAATAACCTCGCGTGGGTACACTGGTTTACCACCACTTCCTCTTCCTCGGTGATCTTCTGCATCATTCCTCCTACGCTGATATTCCTTCCGTCATTTGACCATCATTGTATATGGTTTCTTATGGGTATAGTGTTTTCCACTATCTTTTCTTTAAAATAAAATCACGAAACTTGCTTTAGGAGCGTCCCCCGTATTATAAAAGAGAGAAATCAATTAATGTGCCCCATATATATATATATATATATAAGGCACATTCAAGAATAATTAAAATGGTTGCATTATTTCATAAATGCATAGAGAAACATAAAAAAACCCAAAAAGCTATGCACTGCACAATGATAATCACACAAATATTATTCTCCCTTTCACACACGCATAGAGGTATCTTACATAAAATTTATTTAAACATTTTTTTTAATTCTCTTCTTGAGTTTATAAGCACTTATAAAGAATCTCAGGATTTTTTTTTGAAAATAGCTGATAAGGAGCTAGCTATACGTATTTATTCATTTGTAATAAATTTTATTAGAGAATAAATGGTGCATAATCAGACCTTGTCATTATCCAATCTGTCATAGAAATGTAAAAGAGAAGAGAGAGGAGAATATTTCAGTGAGAATTGCAGGGAATGACTCATTTATAAAAATGCATGGGAAAATGGAATTTTTAGCAAATGAGAGCAATTTGCTGTAGTCACGCTGCTCGTAACGAGGAGCTTGCTAAATGAATAGAAATGATTTTAAAAAGTGGACGGAGAAAGAACTGTTATTAAAAAGAAAATAAATATCTATGTCTTTTTGTCACGAATTAAAGAATACGAGTATAAAGGTTAAAAAAATAAATCTTTATCAGCATATTTATTTTTGATAAATCCATTTGTTCTATTCTTTGACTTATAAAATAATGTATTAATGTGCTACATATTTTATTTTTAAAAATACAAACCAATTAAATTAAAATAAATAAAAATATTTTTATTGCACAATTTTAAAATAAATTTTACTTATGGTTATATCTTACACTTAAAATTAAACAAAGAATCAGTTCTAATTAAATAAGGAATTGCTTCTAAATTACACTGTAGAGAATGATTGAAAGTGCATGATAAAAGTTTGTGAAAGAATTAAAGGAAACAAAGTATTTCGGGAAATATATAATATAATATATCTAATGGGCATTTTTTTACTACAAAACAAGTGTAACGTCATATAAAATAATTCAAACATTAAAAAAATTGAATTATTTCTACAAAAGTGAAACCTCAACAAAAAACGCTTTACATAAATACATATTTTTTACAAATAAATATTTTCTTCAATCTATACATTAATCATCAAAATTAAAAGTAAATGACAGACATAAAACATAAGTAATATTTAATGAAAAAAGTTATTAATATAAATTTTATAAAATCATTAGTTAACTTAAATTACAATGTTTGGCAGTTGATTATTCACAAAATGATGGAATTAAATTCAAATGTTGAAAAATTTAAATAATCTCTGGTGGATTTTCTTTTTGTTTTGTTTTTGTTTAAGGTATCCGACTACGTTTGGAACCGTGATTTTGCAAAAGCATATAAATGGATAAAATTTATGATATTTAGTGTCACTTAGATTAGGAAACGTATATAAAGTTGTTTTATGAATATTATTACAATACAAAATTATTTACGCACAATATTATGACAAAAATGAACATAGAATGACAAATTTTCACAACATTATCTTTTCATGAAAAATTCTTCTATAAAAATAATAGTTTGGCTATATAAAGCTCAGACCTCTGTACAGAGGTTGAACTAGAATTTTTGAAATTTATAACTTAGAAGTGGATTTACCCATATTTTATTACAACAGAGGGGGGAAATTTTAAGAAAAAATGCTAATAATTATTTCACTTGGTTATAACTCTAACAATAATGTGAATTTTTCACAAATCCTAGTTCAGACTCTCTGGAGAGAAGTCTTTACTTTATATAAGCAAAATGGTATTATTATAAAAGCTTTTTTTTTATAAAAAAAAAGAACTTTTTGGAAAAAGGTTATTCTAAGTTAATTTTTTGCCAAAATTTTGTACTGAAATAATATTTTTTTGTAATAATGGCCTTTAAACAATTTTATACATGCATTCTAATCTAAGTGACACTAAATATCATGAAAATTATCCAATTATGGGCTTTTTTGAAATCATGATTCCGAATGTAGTCGTATACCTTAATATGGTGTATGGTCTTCTCGAACAGGTATGCGTGTCTCATATCTTAATTTCATAGACTTTACCAAAGGATCCTGTGGAACTACACATCGCTGTTCTAAAAGTGCACTCTTCAGCTCTTGATGGATCCGGAGAGGGATTATGTTCACTTTGAGTTATACCACACATGTGTTCAATAGGGTGAGATAGGTGGCCAATTCATTCGAGTGATATCTTCTGTTTGCAACAAGTACTACGACTATGTACTTTTGCGTTCTTTAAAATTTTAATAAGATATTCGCAAAATACGTTTATTTTGTGTTTAAGACAATTCTATAACTATGCGCAAGGTAAAGGAGAAAAAAATATATTAAAAAAAAACTCAACTTTTATATATAAAGAAAAATCACTCTTTAAAAATATAAGTGAATGGAAAACTGGAAGGAAAATGACTCACTTAAATTTAAAATCGAAAAGGAAAAAAAATCTTGTTCTACCTAGAAAGAGTTTTCAATGACAGCCGATGAGTTTGATTTCTGATTGTTTGAAAACTTCGACTTTCATCTAGAATAGAATAATGATGAGAACCAAGATTACCATAGAAACCGATAACTTTTTAGTATTTTTTTATTTCTTTAATTTCCTTTTCATTGCTAAACGGTTCTCTTAACATCCAATTCTGAAGGCATATTTTTCCATTTTGCAGTAATCAGAACTACATTCAACAAAATCACAGAGCGAACAAAACTATGACGGTTTTACTTGAAAGTAATTTTCTCGGAGATCACAATATTGATTCATGATCAATCTTAGGTTTGAGCTCAGAATTCTATATTTTTTCTATCTCAGAGTATATAGATAGCTCTTATGGAAAGCTCAAGTTTCAAGTTGACAAAGAAGATTTAGTGGTTTCTTTGTTTTGCAGTTGTTACCAATTATGTCTTTGCAGTGATTATTTTGTCTAATTTTCTTGTGTTGAGGAATAATATGATTAATATAATCATACAATTATTATTTTTTGTTTTTCAACATATTTAGATTAGTTGTTAAATATTTAGTTTACGAATCAAAAATTTTCTTTGATAAAATTCAAAGGGAATTGCTAATTTATTAGTATTTTTTTCTTAGGAAACTAAAAAAATTAAAATCATAACACAATGTTAAAAAAAATTATCCTAGGTTCTTATTCATATTCTCTTAAAACACTTCTTCAGTTTAAAGATTTTACTGTTAATGGAAACTTAAACACTTTTGATAGTTAATTTAAAGTAGAGTTCGATTAGTTTGATTTTTGTTTTAAAAAGGTAGTTAAATACCTTCAACTAAAGAAAAATAAATTTTTAAACATTCTAAAATTCAATCTACTTTTTAAACAATTAACCTTTTCTTCATGCTTTATGAACATTTTAGAATTAGAAAAATAATAATGCTTATGGTTTCTTAAGCACTTCCATAACTATTAAAATATTCATAGTATCATCATTTCCTTCATAAACCAATAGCAGCTACTTGATAATAAATATTTTCAACCATTGATTTGAACATCAATCTTGAAAGTACGTTCAATTTTCATTTAGGTAAGATATCCAAATAATTAAGGTATTTTTTTCAAATCAAATTCATTTTTAGTATAGGCTATTATTTTATTAATTATCTTACAATTTTTATATCTCACTTATATATACCAGGTGTATGCATATCAAATTAGACGATTGCTAACAGATGTCGCCACACATATAAGCAAAAAATACGAAACCATGACGTGATTTTATTATAGTTTGAACTTTGATACTCATGTTTAGTTTAAATTTGGATGAGTTTCAGCTTGCATTGTATTTTTTTTACTGTGTTGAAAATGTCGAATTGTATGCCTTCCGACCACGATTTGCGGACAGCATTAATTTTTTATTACCACCTGAAAAAAAAATGCTGCCGAATCACATCAAGTGCTTGTAGAGGCATACGGTGGCAATGCTCTAAGCCGTGCGCAGTGCTACAGGTAGTTTGAAAAATTTCAAAATGGTGATTTGGATGTGAGAAACTAGGAGGGTGGCAGACCAGCAAAAAAATTTGAAAATGCTGAATTTCAAGCATTACTAGATGAAGATGATGGCCAAACGCAAGAACATCATGCAGAAAAATTTAATGTTGATCAGACCACTGTTTCCCGTCGTTTCAAAGCAATGGACAAGATAATTAAGGTCGGTAGAGGGGTACCACACAAGCTAACGGACTGTCAACAGGAAAACCAAAAAATCGTGTGCGAAATGTTGCTTGCCCGCTACAAACGCAAGTCATATCTCCATCGTATTGTGACGGGCGATGAAAAATGGATTTACTTTGAGAATCCCAACCGTAATCGATCATATGTTGACCCCAGAAAGCCGACCAAATCAACCGCAAGGCTGAATCATTTAGACCGCAGGACAATGCTGTGTATTTTCTGGGATCAGGAGGGACTAATCTATTATATGAGCTTCTCAAACCCGGTGAAACCATTCATACTAATCACTACAAGCAAAAATTACTTAATTTGAACGATGCTATACTCGAAAAACGCGAGTAATACAGGAAACAGCAGCACAAAGTGATTTTCCTTGTTGACAACGCATCTAGCCACCGCACTAAGCCGACCAAGGAAATAGTTAAGGCGCTTGGCTGGGAGCCCTTAGAACATGAGGCTTATTCGCCAGACTTGGCTCCTTCCAATTACCACCTATTTGCATCATTGGGACACGCATTGGCTGACAAGCGCTTCACTTCTTACGAAAACGTCAAATGTTCGCTTGATGACTGGCTAGCCTCAAAAGACCGATTACTTTTTAGGCATGGTATTCACAAATTGCCCGAAGGATGGGGAAAAATGTCTAGACAGTGATAGATATTATTTGAATTAAAGAAATATTAACAGTTTTTGCAAATTTATTGTGTTTTTTTTAAACAATCGTCTCATTTCATTTTTGCATACACATGATATATATATATATATATATATATATATATATATATATATATATATATATATATATATATATATATATATATATATATATATATATATATATATATATATATATATATATATAATGGGGCCGTGGGTAGCCTAGTGGTTAGAGCATCGGACTCCAGACCGGAAGGCCTGGGTTCGATGCTCGATGTCACCAAATACCCTCCAAGTGCACACGGAGTACATGCTCGTTAAATCAGTGGGTCCGTAGTCTTGTGGGCTTATTCACTAGCGCTGGAACTGGAGAATATTTCCCTCCCCTTCAGTTCACTTGCAGAAATTGTGGAGGTGGAGATAGAGGTCGTGTCGCCATCTATCGTCCCTTCGGGGAAGTTTCACTGAGCTTAAATCGTACTGTCACCTGTATGGTGCTCAAGGTCAACGACAGGCGTACCTCTTGCCCTTGCCACGATGAATTTCGTGGGCCTCGTTCTGACTACGTCAGACAGGTGGCATTAGCCACAACAACAACAACATATATATAATATGAGATATATATATATATATTTATATAATATATATATATATATTACATTATATATATATATATATATATATATATATATATATATATATATATATATATATATAGTATAATAAAATAAAAGTGAAGAATAACTAGAACCCACAGAACTAAAGAAGTAAGAAATTGGAATTCAGCAAACACAACAAAAGTAGATACAAAAAGTCATAGGACTAAACTGGAGACCTATTATGATTTCTACAGCTGTCGCTGAATTAGGCCAGCGAATTAGGGTTAGCAATGATTTATGGATCCACCTTCACCGTACAGCAGAAATTTTCGACATAATAGAAAAAACAAACAAACAGAAGTTGAAAAATTAAGCCTAATACAGCACGTGGTTGTAGAACCTAACAAAATCGTAAAAAAGAAATTAAGAAAAGAGAACAGTAATGAATCTATCAAGGAGAGGAATAATAAAACTTTTTTAATAGAAAATATTAGGAAAAACTTACTCTTGTAAAACAAAAATCCTGAACTCAGAAATCATGTCCGTGAAAACACCACCTACTTGAGAGATTCTACGAGAAATGGCGAAAAAGATTGAAAATCCAGCGCAGGAAAGAAAAAAAACCGAAGCGCCATCTGGATAGTTATTTTGCAATTAAGCTAACCGCAAAGATAAATAATTAAATAAACAACACAAAAGAAGTTTTAAATAAGATAAAGAACAGAGTTTAAAATAGATAGTAACAAATAGAAATATATTAAAGTAAATTTACTTGGATGATTATATACTAGAAAGTTATATTGCAATTAAATTAAACGTAAAAAAAAATAATATATTTTTTTAAAAAAATAAACTCAATAGAGAGAGAGAGAGAAGAAATATTAATTAAAATAACGAATTAAAATAAACTAGATTTAATTAGAAATAGAAATATATTTCAAGATAAATTTACTAGGATAATTGTATTCTAAAAAACTATTGCAAAATTTCACAAAGTTATTATGTATTAAAATTTTATCAGTAACTAAATCATTGTTTCTTTTCATAAAATTTAAGATAATATTTCTAAAAATTGATAGGTGTAGGTTACTACCTCAGAAAGGCATTTTTATAATGTTAAAATCAAATGAGTCTCTTTTATCAAAAATATTACTTGGAAGCAAATTATTCTTAACGTTTAATTGAAGGTCCAAAAGGTTAGCTGACTCAATATTATAATTAGTTTTTAATAATTTTAAATAATGGGGATAATAATTAAAGCTAGGAACATAGTCAACTATATTACTAAAAATAATTAAGTCATATATGTATCTAAAAAAGTAACAAGAATCATTACTAATACTTTCATTTTCATAAAAATGCAGGTAAATATTTGCTAAGCAGTTGCTAACTGGTCCATCTTTTGGTAATCCTTTAATTTGCTGATAATGAGCATTATTATGGAAAATATAAGTTTCTTTTAATACTAATTTAATAATAGAAATATATTTATCAAATTTTATTATCTTATTCAAAAAATATTTGGTATATGATATTTTAAGAATCTTAAACATGTCTTCTATATCAATGGAGTTAAATAAGTCTTCAAAATCATAGGTATAAATAGAAATAATTTTTTTACCATGCATATACTTAATAATGTCCATACTATTATTAACTATAATAGAATTATCAATATTGTCTTATGTAGATTGAATAATATTTTTTGTAACTTCTTGTCCGGATGTGTAATATAAGTTTTAAAACCATTCGTAATAGTTCTAAATTTAACAGGATTTTTATGAAATTTAGGAGTTAGGAAAATATGTGGGAATTTAATATCTAGAATACGTAAATCTATTTTTTTATAAAAAGCAGAGATTCGATTAAAAATTTCTCTATTGCTTGAATCAGATTTTTTAAAAGCAGAATTATTATGAAAATGCTTGTTTAGAAGATTATTATAAAGCCACTTGAAAATAATTGCATAATTACCCGGTAATTTATCAACATAAACGATAATAAAGTTCTGTTGTAGGTCTGCAATTTGGTGCTTAATATTATAGTATGTTATATCATTATCAGTTTTATAGTTAATCTTCAGTAATTTATTTAACACTTTGTATTTAAATTCGTTAAAAGCTACAATAGGAAGACTGTATTTAATAGCTAATTTTGTAGTGAAGTTACTAATATCTTTAGAAATTTGATTTTTGATAGCATTGCTATTGTTAGAGATCATTAATCTAAAACCAGTGCCTTTGGACAGTATTTCTCTAAGAGTATTATATTTACCAATATTTAAATTACCAGTCACCACATGCTTGTGATGATTATTTATAAAATCAGAATAATCTTTACAATTACATACAATATTATTATTATTTTGCAAATCATTAATATCATGGTAATTAAAAATTGAGCTACCTATTTTTATTATATTTAAAAGTCTTCTTAATGCAAACGTTATTAATAGGCAGGCAATGAACATATTTATTAAAAATACTAGAGATATTAATGTTATTATAAGATTTATTCATGAATAGTATGGTACAATACTCAGTAGAACTATTTACTAAATCTATATCTACAATATTGAATTTATGAATGAAAAAATTAATAATATCCTAAATAATATGCAAGGCATGGCAGTCTTTAAAATCAAACTTTTTGAGGATATCCCTAGTATACCTAATTTCTTTTTTTATTTAAATCAAACATGAAATGCTTAATTTGTTTAATGTTAAAAGACTTTTCGAAGTTGCTGCAAAAATCTTTAATTTTAGAATCTATCTGCACTGGAAGTCTATGCGTTATCTTCCTTCTTTTTCCTCTTTTTATACGCTTAATTTTATGAGCATTATCACTATTTTAGAAATAATTCTTATTGTCAGACTGTTGAATGCTAAGTAAGACATTTTTTCCAAAGTGAATGGTATTCAAACCATATGGATATATAGTGTTATAATAATTAATAAAATGGTTTTCCCACCACAATCTATTTTTATCATGTGGTACTATTCTGAGAATAGAAATATCAATATTGTGTGTCAAAGCCATGTAAATGAAAGTGCCTAAGTTCAATTTTATTAATATTGTTATTATGCTTGTAATTTTTGGTATTTGATCTATGTAGATTAATGCGAATATTAATAGTATTACATGTTTGGCCAATGTATTTAAAATTACAAATTTTACAATTCAAGATATAAATGCAATTGAAGGTTTTACATAAGAAAAATTTGGATGTATTATCATATTGCTCTACATTTAACATTGGACATGTTTTACATCTACTATTATTGCATTTATTATAACGAAAATAATTTTTGTGTAGAAATTGCATAGTATCAAAATAATAATTGTTATTGTGGAAATTAAAATGATTATGGGAGTTTAATCTAGTAGAAATAGAACAATGATTATGTTTATTCTGAGAGCTATTGGTAACATAATCATAATTATAAAATTTGTTATGCCTAATAAAATCAGAATTACAGAAAGTTCTAGTCCTATAGGAATTTGCCTTTTCTCCACTAGTATTAACTACTGTATAATTTGAACCACCAAACTTGTGATTCATTGTAAGTCTTTATACAAAAAGTCAACGTAACTCAAAACAAAAACACAAAACCAAATAAAACAAAACAAAAATATTCCAACGTATAGAATTGACACAGTATATCAAACTAAAAAATGCCTAAAACAAGAAAGGGCATCCAAAACAAGAAGACTATTCAGTACAAGAACTGATATTCAAAGAATATCGAACACTCAAATATGGTAACTTTCTATCAATAATGCACGTACCATAATAATGCATCACCGAGCTAAGATCTGCTATAAAGCTTATCTAATTGACAGTCACTAAAAAGTATTTATAACTACAATCATAATAATTTGAGAATAAGTAATGTGTAAAACATAATTTGGAAGATATACAGAAGAACAAAAATACTTGAACAACAAGTATTTGAGATACAAATATTCCTGAGAATTATATTTAAACAACACAAGGAATATACGCAAAATACTCGAAACAAAAGAAACATCAAAAAAATCAAACACAAAGATTAAATTTATCAAAATTACTCTAAAATGATAAGGAATTTAACCAACATAAAAATGACAAAGACAAAAAATGAAAGAATAATGAAAAATAACATATTGGAGGTCTAGAATAAACACAATAATAAAAAATATAAATTAATAATAAACATATAAATAAATCTAAAAATGAAATTTGGGATAATATAAATTTTTTTTAAACTAAACACACTGAACTAAACGCACTTAAAAGAAAAGTATGCTGCAAAACACACAAAAAAATAAGAAAAATAAAGGTTAACTCAATGTAGAGAAAGTATAGACAAAAATAACCATTTATTATAACTTAAATGATTACAACAATAATTATAAGCATTTTGCCAGAAAATAACATACCAACATATAAATCAATAAATTCTAGCATTAATTGGCGCAACGTAGCCTAAATTATTGCCTGAAAATACATAGTATAATAAAATAAAAGTGAAGAATAATTAGAACCCACAGAACTAAAGAAGTAAGAAATTGGAATTCAGCAAACACAACAAAGTAGATACAAAAAGTCATAGGACTAAACTGGAGACCTATTATGATTTCTGCAGCTGTCACTGAATTAGGCCAGCGAATTAGGGTTAGCAATGCTTTATGGATCCACCTTCCCCGTACAGCAGAAATTTTCGACATAATAGAAAAAACAAACAAACAGAAGTTGAAAAGTTAAGCCTAATACAGCACGTGGTTGTAGAACCTAATAAAATCGTAAAAAAGAAATTGAGGAAAGAGAACAGTAATGAATCTATCAAGGAGAGGAATAATAAAACTTTTTTAATAGAAAATATTAGGAAAAATTTACTCTTGTAAAACAAAAATCCTGAACTCAGAACTCGAACATTATATTATATAATGTTCGCTGAACAGTAAAAATGCTTAAATTTTGGCAAGGTTTAGGCATCACACCTTAACTGATTTAACTTTTGCGTAACTCTTTTGTAGGCAGTGGCTAATAGGTCTAACCACATATTAATTTTTTTTCTCCAAGCGGGTGGTGGATATATAGTCTATCCTCATGCTTTAATTAAAGCTAAAATGCATAAAAATCAATACAGATGGCAGTACGATAACTTGTTTGCATTTCATGTCCTTTGATGGGTAGTTTAAAACAGTTTATCCAGGTGTAAATCCACAAATTGTATTCTGATTGCTATAAATTAATTTCTGATTTTTGAAAAAAAAATTCGATATGTCTCGAGTATTCTTTTCTCTCATCTGAATGAAGTAAGCAAATGTGCAATTAAAAAAAGTTTTATTTAGGTATTTGAAAAGCTTTTATATGTGGATAGAGGATCTATCCATTGTCCATATAAAAGAGAAAAATGACCTTCAAATGTTCACTCTTCCACCACTTGAAAGAGGCAAAACAGAAGGTGATCTGTACAAGAGATGCTCTGTTTGCAATACCAGAAAAGACGCTCATCGTTCCGGCTGTGTCGATCTTGCAAACTACCACTGTGCCTTCAAGCAAATGGTCCCACTTGCTTTGAAAGGTTCCACAGTAAATAGCCCATCAATTTTGTGAAATAACTAATTTAAATGCTCAAAAATATTACTTTATTTCTAACTTTTTATACTAAAATTAAATAAAATATAAAATGTGGATATATACCATTTTCAATGTATATTTTATTTAGTATATTCTAATAAGTACAATTACTATATTATTATTTAATAACACTTATACTTTGTATTTAATTGTTATTGAAATAGTTATTAGCATAAATGTAAATTTTTCATAAACGGTTTATTGTAATATAATTCATTATTTCTGTCCTGAAAAGTAAGTTAAGTGTCTTAACTGCGCAGTGGCTATCACAGAAAAGTGTATTTCAGCTTTGTGCCCGTTAAAGGGTTAAAACCTCTTTTCACATGTTTTACTCAATAATTGACCTGTACTGGTTATTTGATGGCTGATACTAATGAATTTCTCATTAGAAGATACGCAAGTGATGTGACTGGTGTACTTGGTAATTTACAGCCACTTTTAACTTGAGAGAATACTATCTAAGCAGGCATGTATTTTCTTAAGAAGTATTATACACTCACGGACAAAAACATTAACTAACCAAGAAATAATTGCGGAATCGTAACAAAACTTGGCATGAATGTACATGTCGGGAGATATGCAAATGATTAAAAATGCAGCGTGATTTCGCATTACGTATGGTCGGTAGAGGGCATTTAACGTCGTTCTTCGTGGATTATAAAACAGGTAACCAAAGCTTGTTTAAATGTATAGAATTGTTTACAAAGAAAAAGTTGAGGTAGCCATTACTCCCTTTTCGAAGACACTATGAGCAGCTGCCGCAGTTTGAGAAGAGGAGTACCATCGGCGTGATGGAAGCTGGGTGGTCAGCTAGGCGAGTAGCTCGTCAATTAGGCCACTCTGATTGTGTTGTGAGGAGGTGTTGGGACCAGTGGATCCGAGAGATGTCATTTACACGAAGACCAGACTCAGGATGCCCTCGACAGACCAGTTGTCTCAAAGTAAGAAATGCACGCGTGTAGTCATCGTCGCCATCCAGTCATGGCTGCTTCATCGGCCACAATCCAGTCACAAGTAGCACCTTCATTAGGGGCCCCCGAGTCTTCTCGAACCATACGAAGGTGCCTGGCTGAAAGACATTTGGGATCGAGGCGCCCATTACGTGGACTGCCCTTGACGTCCACCCATCGACACCTCCGTTTTGAGTGGTGCCACTCAAGAGAAAACTGGACTGCAGTGGAATGAATTCAGGCCATCTTTAGCGACAAATCTGATCCAATCTCAGCAGTGATGACAATCGTGTTCGTTTTTGGAGACCCCATGGGTTATGCTTTAATCCTGCCGTTGCTTTACAGCGACACAGCACTCCCACCGCTGGTGTGTGCTATGGCATGGCATTGCCTACAATACACGGTCACCCCTAGTATTGATCTGTGGCACCACACATGACAGCCCAGTGGCATATCCATGACATCCTGCAACCACATGTGTTGCTACTCATGCAATGGCTCCTAGGAACCGTTTTTCAACTAGACAATGATCGGCCTCACACGGCAAGGGTATCACAAGACTGTTTCCTCACTGTTACTATCTTTCCTTGGCTTGCCTGATCCCCAGATTTGTCTTCAATCGAGCATATCTGGGATCATTTGGAATCACGAGTTGGGCCTCCCACGCGTTTGAAGGAACTAGAACAGTGCTTCTCAAACTTTCAACACTTGCGACCCAATGTTCAATCAACATTTTCATCACGACTACATCCATACAATAACGATGTATTGCATTCGATAATACGATACTTTGACGTTAAAGCTACAATGCGACTTTTAACCTCTTCGCCACCAGCGTATATAAACGTCTCGCTCAGACAGCGCGTAAATTGTCCCGGACGCATATATACCTCTTTCCGAAATATGTTCACTACTATACATTAAGTTATCGCGAAGACTTTGGAATGCAATAAAATGAGCTTGACATTCTTTGAGAAGACTTATTTATTTCACAGAGGATTTTCTTATGTTCCCTTTCTTCCTCCCTGCAAATACACCACATATGCGTGCATATGGGCAAAACGGTGGCATTGGAAGTGAATCGCGTAACCTTTAATCTCCATTTAAGGGATTAATTATAAGCAGTACACATGATCCAGATAAGTGTTATTTTTTTTGCATATACTTTTAACATGATGAACCGGTGCGGTCACTGGTAATTATTAAATTTGTTCTAAACTAAGATAATTATAAAGTTCATTGCGCAATACTGATACATTTTTAAGTGTTTTATACCAGTGTAAATATAGTTTTTTTCATTATTGCAGAATGCATTTTGCTTGTTTTACTTTCTAGAAATTAAAAGTTCTTTGAAATATTCTTTTGTTTTCGACTTTTCAATATGCTCGCGTCCCCCGTCTAGGTTTATCACTCCCACTAGGGAGGCACGCCCCACAGTTTCAGAAGCACTGAACTAGAGGCAAGGCTATAGAAAATATGGAATGAATTGTCTTATGACATCATATAGAACTTGTATGCCTCAATGACATTACACATTTGGCTGTTGCAATCACTTCTGTCAATTCGGAAGTTTTGGGGAACAAATTTTGTTTAAAAGATACATATAATTGTATAGCTTGTAGCTTTAATATATTTTTTCAAAATAATTATTAAGTGTTTTAAGCTCTTTTACCCTGAGTTTCATTTCAAGATCGAATATGAGGAAAAATAATTTGTAATAGCTTCCTTTAACTGAGCTATGACATCAAACGTATCTTAATTAAATTTGAATTACATGAAAAAACCCTTGGAGAAATGTAACAAATATTATTTTTTAAGTATTACATTAAGAATAGAGAGACAAATAATAATAAAAAAATATCCTTGAAAAAGAATTGCATTCATGAGAAAGTTCCTTACATTTTTTTGCCCCATATTTTTTTTACGCAATACAAAAAGAAAGAAAGAGAAATACTTGGAAAAAAGTATTGTTTTGATGTGTATGTACTGTTGCATAAAGAAAAAAAAATCATACTCATCTTATAATTTGCAATATACATGGCTCGTGTGCGTGGCGTAGTACAAATTAAGTAAAATTATATATATGTCATCAACATCAATAATGATGCACTTTTTTAACTTCCCTTCTATTGCTCGGAGATTTTTCAAAATCGACATTGACTGTAACATGGACACGTTTTACACAGACAGGGTTGAGGACATTGCCAAGTCAGTGATTCACGTTTTTGACACTACCTACTAATTTCTATCATCGTATCTGCAATCTGCGCTTTATTATGCACAACAAGAACAACAACATCATCTATTGATACTTTATTTTAAATCACTAAATGTCTGAATTTTTAATTTTGATGTAGATATGTTCGTATATCATGTTAAATAATTGAAATTCACTCAAAAGAAGGATTTATATATGTATAAAAACTATTTTTCTTTCGAAAATGGGTACAACTAAGAAAATAAATTTAAAATTACAATTATACATTTTAAATGGAAAAGAAAAATACACAAGACTATACCTGGAAACACTTTTTAGTGGCTAAAAGATCTACAACTTGGCCTTATGTTTCTCCCATTTCAGGTTCATACTCTTCGAGTGTTACAGTGGAACGCTGGTGGACTGTCCCAATCCAAGCGCGATATGCTAGATTAATGAACTCTGTTTCAGCTTTTTCCCTTCTTTATACATGCTGTAGCTGTTCATAATCTGTCATTAGCAAAAGAAAACAACAATTTTAAATGAGATAAAAATAACAGAATAAATAAAACTTTTTTGAATGCGTTTTTGGAATATTCCTTTAACAATTACTGTTATTTCCGTATGTACTTGAACTTCAGCCGCACATGTTTCAATGTTAATGCTATTGAAAATTGGATGCGGCTTAGAATCGAAGAAAAAATCGTTACTTGAGCCAAATTATAGGTTCATGCAAGTATTTGAATGTTTATAATACTTATAAAATAACAAATTATTCACTTCTTATTAGTTTTCATTTTAAATTTATTTAAATTTCGTAAAATTGGATATCGATAAGCCATTTTTAACAATTTCTCATTTTTCACAAGAATTTGTTGAGAATTTGGGGTGTGGCTTAGAATAGATGGTGGCTTAGATTCGAATAAATATGGTATTTACTATGCTGTTATTATCAGTAATATTATTTTATGTGCTAATAACAAGGAATTCAATCACCGATATTTCTCCTTTCCTAAACATTGCTATAAAGAAAAAAAAATATTCTGAATAATGATTCAATTTATATAAAATTAGCATAACAGTAAATGTGAACATTAAAGCATTTTTGAAGTGTCCTTTCGATCTACTTTAGGAAGGAGATTTGGAATGTTGTATTTTCCTTTTCTTGGAAATTACAATTTAAAAAAATAGCTTTTATTTATTTAAATTAAAGAAACAGTGTCTAGATCGATCTGCAATACTTGAGAATTTTCTGCCAAAAAAATGTTTCCTTCGCAATATAACAAATCCTTATGAATTTCAACTTCTTGAGTAGAAATAACATCTCCAATCGTATACTTAGATGCATTAGAGTTAAAATGATAAAATAAGAAAAACGTAGTTCTCGTTAGCATTATATTCTTTAACGTTTCTAGAAATGATTTATGACTTTATCTTCGTATTTCAAGTTTTTGGTGAGAGTTACTTTACTGGACTTAAGTTTCACACGATGAGTAGCTTCAGATAAAGAATGCATTGACTACGGCCGTTCCAAGGGTGTTCAAGTGTAAATTGAATACGTACGCTATTTTCCTCATATACATAATTTGAAAGTCTTCTATTATAATGGCTTCAATTTCAGTAAGAGTCACGTGTATCCTTAGGATATTTATTTTCTTTATTCCCCACTTTCCTCTAATATTATTGTCGAAAGATATGAACAAAAAACCCTGAAAAAATATCATCAATCAATTATACATTGATGTCGCTCTATGAAACATCTAAGGTCTGTTAATGGTGGGCTACGTAATTTAAATCAAGGTCAAATTAAGAAGGTAAGTTCACCTATCAAACTTTCACCTATGCCATCGTGAGAATTTCAACAGATTTATCGTGCTTTAGTCTCTTTCCCCCCCCCTTGAGTTTAAGCATTTAACTGAAATGAATGTGCCTTTTATCGAGTACTGTTAAAAATTAAGATATCAGTACATAAAATCTAAAATTAATCGAACTCACACTGAATTGCTGAAAAGTTACTGCATACTTCCTTTTCTCTACGTAGATATAATTGTGTTGCATATATTAACTATATATATATATATATATATATATATATATATATATATATATATATATATATATATATATATATATATATATATATATATATATATATATATATATATATATATAATGTTGATCATTAAATATTTTTTTCAATCTACAAAATAAATTGTGTATCTCAATATTCTTATACATGAATTATCCTGGAATTTTAAGAATAACCAATTAATAGTTATTACAAATGGAAGTATTTTTTCAGAGATACCCTTTAATTTGTTGTTTCACGTCAGAAATTTTATAGAATATGATAAGAAATAAATTAATTTTTTGAGGTGTTTTAGTTGCAGTACATAAATTATAACAGTTAATAAATTAAAAAAAGAATTCCCCTTCGCCATGCAGTAAATTTTTCAATCTAAAGAAACCTTAACACAAACCAAATAAACAAGATTTTAGTTCATTCAGAAAAAAGAGCAGCTCCACTTTTTTGTATAGAAACAAAATTTTTATATTTATGGTACAAAAAGAAAAGCGTTACTTTAAAAATAATATTTTTTGACACTTTGTATCCAATAAATAGCCACTATAACATTTCGATCTTCGAAGAATTTTATTCGCTGCTTAGAATTGATCCAAGGTGATTGTTTGAAACCATGAATCTGCAAAAGGCTTAAATGACTTAATAAGTATAAATGTCATCCTATCATTTTAAGTGCTTCAAAACAAGAAAATAATTTAATGTAAAATTTATAAAGATTTTAAGGTGATTGGCGTAATGATTTGAATACACTATATTTTGTACTCAAAAGAGTCATTGAAACATATTAAATTTCTCATTTTTAATTTTATCGATTTTTATCTCATTTAAAAAAAAATATCGAATATCTTTTATTGCGTGAATATTTCAATAGCAAATAACATTCATAGCGTAATAACACACTAATCCTTAAAACGTCTTTGCATCAATATTTATTTTTTATGAAATAAATTAGGGTGATTTAATTCATGCCCTAAATTAAAGGAAAAAATTAAAAAAAAAATGTAGTAAAAAAATGCAATGTAAAATAATTAAAAAACAGTATGGTAGAAATATCCATCATTATACTAAGTTACAAGTGCAGCTCATTTCAAAATAAATAAAAAAATAATGTAATTTTCTATCATTTTTATTCCTGATAAAAAAGTTTTAAAAAATATTATTTTAATTTCATGTGCATTAGGGTACCGGTCGTCAGAATTTTCGTTATCAAGATTATCCTCTGCTTGCCAACCACCTTTTAACTGATTCAAGTAATCTTCAATGTCCCTCTCGTCAAATGGGTTTTAAAAAATGTATATATATATATGTAGTAAAATCATTTCCATCATAGGTTAGAAGTGAAACAATTGCATATAGATATAGTGATGTAAATTTCTGTCACATGGATTTGAAATGATTTTATATGGGATATTCTATATAAATCGCACAGCAAATAATAGAAATTGCGCGTTTCTTCCTACCACAACAAACAGCGGAATGACAATTTCAATACCAATATAATAGTTATGACATTTTATTTTCTTAGAAACTACGTTCCTTATCAAGCAGCAATCATGAAAAAAAGTTGCCAGCTACAATGAATTTACAGCCACCTGTTTAAGTACAATGTTTTGTTCATTAAATGTCATGAAGGAAATTCCTATCATCACGCAAAAAAGGGTTAAACAATAATAATAAAGTTTCGCTGAATTGAAAATGGAAGCCTGGAATCACAGACGAGTTAGTTCCAACTATAGTATAACCAGCCATACGAAGCTAACTGGTCTGTAACAAATAATCCGATTCAATCTTTACACTTACAACCGCAGAAAATCTTCTTTTATCACTCCACGATTCAACTTCAAATTACTTTAACTAGCCAACATATCACATAATAATACGGGTGTTTCTAAAAGAATATAGTAGTTGTAACGCTTTGTAGTACTCATTACATATACCATATTAGTATGACTCATACATCGAATGAAAGAGCAACTGAAACAGTTTTGTTAGCTGACATGTGCACGCGAAACGTATGCTTATTTTTCTCCTTTCTTGTTTATGAACGAGCAAGTAGAAAAAAGGCTACTAGTAAACAGAAAGCGTTTTGTATTCTCCAGTTTTCAAAACAGATTATGTTATTACTGTGCAACGAACGTTCCGTATTAATTTCGGTTGTCAACCTCCCAATGATAATACCATTCTTTGGTAGTATCATCCGTTTGAAACAACTGGCTGTCATTGTAAAGGGAAAAGTACGGGACTACCTAGGCTGTAACTGGTTCTACATATCTTGATGCTCTACAACTATGAATATTTCCTCAATCAGAAAAAATTGATCCAGATAACTTCATTTGGCAGCAAATGGTGCACCGCCTCACTGACATCTCTCAGTAAGCGATTGGTCAAATATCACTATACCCAACCAATGGATTGGCCGCAAAGAACCTCCCGATAAAGCTTGTATCGCATGGCCTCCACATTCACCCGAACTACCACCATGTGATTTTTATCTATGGGGGTTCATAACGGATTGTGTGTACGTTCCTATGCTACCAGCTGACCTTTTAGGTTTAAGGCACAGAACGGAAGCAAATGTTGCAATAATTTCTTCAGTCACACTGATAAAAGTTTGGAATGAACTCGCCTATTGACTTGATTTGTGCCGTGTGACGAATGGGGAACTATTGTAAACTTATAAGTAAAACTGTTTCAGTTACTATTTCATTTAATGTATGAATTATACATGTAACTTATATGTGATAAATAGTATGAGAAGGGTTAAAACTCCGATATATATACATATTTTAAGAACATCCGGTATATAAATACATCATGGTTCCTTCAAAAGGCAATGCTTTTCAAATCAGTCAAACAACAATCAGTATTATAAATTTTCCTAGAGGTGAGTTCGAAAATATATTGAAACCCCTACAAAAAGTTCTGCTGAAAAATTTATTAAGTATCCTTACACTAGCTTGGATTGAAAAATATTCTTAGGAACCACATGTAACTCTACATGTCAACATGTAGCTATAACTGTTATAAAAAAATTTAATGGTCAAAATGTGTAAAAAATTGACTTTTTTAATTTCAGACATAGAGTTATTTCATACTTCTTGCTCAGCAGTTATAATTAATAATATAATAACAATGTAATATTGAAAGGAAAATATGTAAAAAATGCTTTATCAAAAATAATTTTAAAATTTTAAGAAAAAATACTTCATCATACCTTGAATAGAGTATTTAATTGTTAAATTTATATTCATCATATTTTCACGATATTTTCTTTTTTCCTCTCACACACACACACAGATAATACCAGCTTTTAAGCTACTCCAAATCTAACATTTAATTTAATATCTTATGCAGGAAAAAATTAATAGAAATACCGACATAATTTGGAATCAGATACCTTATTCTTAATTAACTGAAAACATAAAAAACTTAAACAAATCTTCAGAATAAATTTCCATATAATGATCACGAAAAAAAATTCATTGTTCTTGTAATAACATACTCACATGCATTTCATTGTTAATTAAAATAATTAAGCTAATTAAGTTGTAACTTCAAACGTAAGACATTAGTTAAAAATATTTTTAATTAGAGATTAAAGATACAGTTCTTTATCAAGAATAAATAACTAAAAAATAAAAAATCGTGCTAGACATGATAGATGTACGTTTAAAATAGGAAATTACAACAGGAAGATAGAAATAAATTAAGTCTAAAATTTGATTTATATTTTGATTAAGTATTTACTTAGCAATAAGGGCAATTTTTTGCATTTCTTTGAATGATATAAACGAATTGAATATATATATATATATATATATATATATAAATGAGATATATATATATATATATATATATATATATATATATATTCCCTTCAATGATATAAACGGAATTGAATATATATATATATATATGTATATATATATATGTGTGTGTGTATGTGTGTGTGTGCGTGTGTGTGAGTGTGGTCAAAATTCTTTACTAAATTCGGAGTGAATAATCAATAATCTTCAAAATTGAAAAAATTTGAAATTGCAAGATAAACCAGACATAAGATTTTAGAAAGGTAAAATTAGAAATTAAGAATAGTAGAATTTAAAATGTAAATATACAGGCGTCAGTACTATAAACATAGCTGACTTAGACCGATTTTATAAACAAAAAAATTTATATAAATGTGGGACTGAACATTTTCTTTGTTCAGCCAATCTCCCCTTTCCATTAATAATACTAAAATTTTATATATATATATATATATAAAAATTATTTGATCGATATGTTTAACTAAAAGCCCTTTTCCACGTTATTCGTTTTCACTGTGGAACATATGATTCATCGGAGATATAGCAATCATTATTGACCACTCACAAAAAAATATGGCTTGGCATTCAGATAATTAAATCCACTTTTAAATTTCATAAAATTTACTGTACCCGAATGCTTTATAGGTCCGATTTAATTCCTGTGTTGATGAAAATAACTATAAATTAAAGTTCGTAGTACAAACACATTATCTAAAAAATATCTGTCAATGTACACCGTACTTTGCATAAATGTCTACAGTTCTGGGAGCATTCCTAATCTTTAAAGTTTGACGCATTGAGTGGCGGCGCTATGATGTCCTTTGCCAATTTTGAGGGTGGAAAATGAAGATACGAAGATCTTAATGTATATATACTTCGTCTTTGTAAATAACTTAACCCTAACTTACTTAATTGCTGCTGGTCGTGTTTATGTCTAATAAACGTTGTATTTTAAGGGTGTGTATTTATTTGTCTAAGCCATTCGAGAGTATTTATGAGTCTACACATTGCAAGACATTTAACATGTGTTCTAACAGTGTCATATTTTGACGTCTTGAATGGGAATGAAGCAACTTCAAAGCCAGACTTTAGCTTCTTTCATATCCGTCATAGCTTCTGATACTTGTGAGAAAGCTTCTTTTTTATTCGCCAGGTGTTTGGTGTCTGGATTTCTTCTCCCATATTAGATGCACGTAATCATTAAACGTATTTTTATCTAGCTGACCGTAGGCAAATAATTTGTTTTGAAAAACATTGCAAAACCACGATTTTTTAAGCAATTCAGAGAATGACGTTTCTTGAAATTTTAGTATCTAAAATCTGACACTTGCAAAAACATTATACTATTCCTACTGTTATTTCATTCCCGTCACGCAAAAATTTTTCAGAATCTTTGATACTCTGTCCCATAACTGTATTTTACTGCCAAGCCAGTGTGGAACGTTGGGGGCTTTTCAGGAATTCTAGCACTCACAGCACATATAAGGGCAAAGGTGTAGTCAAATCAAAATTGATTTTACAAATTATAATGTTAAAATTCCTCTAGCGTTTGTATAAGTTCACACTGAATACTGTACTTTCCATTTTGTTAACATTAAAAACTGTTTTTAAAAATATTTATCAGCAATAAAACCTCGTGCCTTTTTAGAATATTTCATTTATTATCAATTTTATTTTTATGTATTTAAAATAGTCAGTAGTATTTTGAAATAAATCTAAAATAAGAATCCGCTGTGTGTACTGCTGTACAATGCTGTTCATGCTAAAATCTAACATGAATTTGACCTTATAGCAACGTAATCAGTAACAAGTTAAGAATTTAAAGTTCGCGAGTCAGAGTAAACTTCCATGGTTTTAGAGAGGAAATTTCAAACTTCAGAGAGCACAATCACATCTTTTAACCCTTACTGACTCATTAAGCTCAACTGATTATTTTACATCTCTCTTTAAACATAAGAACTATTACAATATCACATTCATCCACTCACTCCTTACATCAGTAGCAAAACTTCTGAACAATCCCCGTAAGAGATAAAAAAGGAAAACTTAAAATACTGCTATTGCTTATATATGCAACATCATAATAAATATTTCCT